>JANUHK010000479.1:0-14263 GCA_026319125.1 Colletotrichum noveboracense | reverse complement strand
TGGTTCTTGGAGGGTTTCTGGGGCGTTGAAGATTCAATGTTAGTTGCATGCTTTAGTTTGGGGAGGGGGGAGGGAGATGGGAGTTAAGGAGGGAGAGTGGACGTACGCGCAGCGGTGAAGGTGTTGCCGAGGTTCTCTGGGATGTTACCGTAGAACACCTGTAGTTCGGTCGTGGGGCTGATGGAGGTGAGGATGTCGGGGATTATGCCAGAGGACTGGAACGCGGCGCGGACCTGGGCGGCGCGGGTTGCGGGGAGGCCTACTGTTGGGCATATTGGGGGTAGGAGGATGCTTAGGGGCGAAGCTGAGGAGAGGGATGCTGCGAGGAGCGGGAGGAGGTTCGTGGTTTGGGGTTTCATGATGTCGTGTTGACGTGGAATGGAGGTAAGGTAGGCCTGATGATGTTGGGATTCTTCCCGTTCAGCAGCTGGAATGCGGTCCGTTTTATATGTCTTTATATCTCCATTTTCAAGTGGTTGAACTGGACTGACGTCGTTAGGAACGAGTGAGACATCGCAGACACTAGGAGAAAACCATCCAGCCAAGACGACGTTGTGTCTGGCTCGTCCCCCCGAATGCGTTGCCAAGATAGATTTTGGAGGTTGTTCCTTCCGGGACGGGGAAAGGTGATCGGCGGGCGGGATGTTGAGGCTGAATCTTTTGGTGGGGGAGGGTAGTGCCGCTGACGGACTTGTGTTAGCGTGGAATCACATTTGAGGCGTCTTGGAGTGTGATATGACATCAGGTGTTACTGTGGCTGTTGTATGTGTTATGCCGGGGTTGATGTCCTCTGGAGAGGAACTTGACTATATTATTTAGAGCTACAGTCTTTCTCCGATTCCTACGAAAACTATTATTCACGCGGAAAAAGCGTCCATCTTTCTGCCTGTGAGCGGATTGGATACTAACCAGTATCCATGGATGTCTACGTACTGCAGTCCACACGCAATCCATGGGATACACTCCCCTAATCAATTTCATGGCTTGATTCAGGAGGCCTTTCAGAAGGCCATTTGACTTACCAACTTTACTTGTTGAACATAGAAGCAAACATAAATAGCTCTTCAACTTTCGCTTTCGTTTTGTTATCTTTTCTGCTGAACTCACGCTTACTCTATCCAGACTAGCTCACCCCCTTTCTTCCATAAAGGAACGACTCGCTTCGAACGTTCAAATTTCTAGCTCAGTTTATAGCTCAATCAATCCCTTGAGAATGACAGATTGATACCAGGTTCCTCAAAGTCATCTGACTACTTTCCTGAAATCTTTGATGCCCCAACCACTGGAGCCAGCGTCGGAGTGGTGGATAGGTCGATGGCCCGCCTCAGATGCACGCATGGCGTACCCGGACTACCCCGAGGACGTCCCGCCCATCCTCCGCATGGATGCTCTTCGTCGGCTGTACTGGCCAGTGTACGAAAACATCTCGAAGGTGCAGGTGTTTGATGACCCAGAAGAGGACGAGCAGGACTCGCCCAAACGCCCTTTCCTCGGACATCCTATAGCCGAGGAACCCGTCACCAACTACGGTCTGACCGAGCTACTGATCAGAATCGACATGCAAGAGGGCAAAGAATGCCATACCCTCGACAATGAAGAATACGAGGACCCCAAGATGGTGGTCAGACGTGACGACGGCGGGAAGATCACGTTCGGGGACTTTGTGACGCAGGTACATCCCTTTCTTAATGAACACAAGGAGGAGACTCTACAGCTTTGGGAGGAGCTTCTGGAGAGAGTAGATGAAGCCGACGTCATTCTCTTCGAATGCTGTTTGACCGGATATCCCCAAGATTTGGAGAATCAAGAGGAGACGCTGCCGGTGACCATAGAGCTTAAGAAAAGCACCCAGAAGTATGACGAGCGGTATTACCGGTGGAAGGCTGCCAAGGCTGCAGCGCGGCAGAAGGAAACCGTTCAAGAAGGGGAAGACACTGCAAAGGGTTGAGAATTGTGAAGAAGAAAGGACGCATTCTCGTTTGATTAGTATCTGTGAAGGTTGACGTAAGAAAGGCATATCAAACTATTCGACCTCTTCAACTTTGACTTCTGTCTCCAGCACCTCCCAGAACTCAGGGCGAAGCTGTATGAGTTCTGCAGGAGTCATGCCCTTTCCATTCTGCAACTCTTGGTTGGCACCAGCATCGATGAGCGCAGCCACGAGACTTCGTTTGCGCTGTACCACCGCTAGTTGTAGACATGAGTCGCCGTGATCATCTTGCGTGTTGATGTCCACTCCAGCTGCGATCAACCACTTCGCCGCCACCAGACACGTCGGTTTATTTCGATATGCGCAGCACATCAGGGGCGTGGTGCCATCTGCTGCCTGGACATTAAGATCCGCTCCGCTGGACTTGAAACATTCTAGAATCTCTTTTATGTCTGCAATACTTTCCTTCTCATTCCGAAAGCGGTACGGCGCTTTGCCCATACGCCAACCCCTTGCGTCGCCCCATGCCTCCTAATAAAGAAAAAACATGCTAGCTGTGAAAATAAGCAGATGACATCTCGCTTGCTAATGTTCCCAGGCCTCAAGATCCCTCGAATGCCAAGGTTGTATCGGTAAACTCACAGAGATGTGATAGTCTGCCTTGAATGATAGCGTAAGCACCTGGCTGGTCCAGAAGTTTCCCTCCCGTTCAAAAATTCTGTTCTTAGCAACAGTAAAGCTTTCATGGTCACCTGCTGTGTAGTGCAGTGGTTTAAACCCCCAATAATTCGCTAAGTCAGGGTTTGCGCCCCATTGCAGCAAGAGGCGGGTGTGCCTGACGGAGTTCCTTCGAACTGCGATATGCAGCGGCAAGATGCCAAATTGGTCTCCCCGGTTTACGTCACAGCCTGCTTTGAGCAGGAGCTTCATGACTGAATCAGAGTTGAGGGAACAGAAGTCATCGTGGTGGGCACCGTGCCCGAGATCAAGTTCGGCTGCCAAGAACAACGGAGTACGACCGTACAAATCTTGAGCTAAGACTCGAGCCCCAGCCGATAATAGCAACCGTACAACTTCCAAATGGTCCATATACACCGCCCTATGAAGCGGTGTATGGCCGTCGTCGTTGATCAAATTAGGGTCGGCTCTGTAGTCAAGAAGGGCTTGCACGAAAGGTACAGATCTTCGTAGCACAGCGATATGAAGAGGGGTATTCCCACACCAGTCCCTTGAAGAAACTGACCATTCTCGCGGGAGGTGTCGCTGCTTCTGAAGCAGGAAACGAACCACTTCGCCGTGTTCACGCATTGCTGCATGGTGCAGCGCTTTCGTTCCTCGGAATAATCCGTGAATACTCCAGAAAAGACCCACAGGCTTGTAGTCAAGCATATGCTTCAGAATGGGCACGACTCCAAGCTGCGACGCAACGTGGATAGGATTATACCAACTTTTCAAACCCAGGCCAAACGCCAACGGCTCTAAAAAGGGTGAAGATCTTCTCACTAATTTTGAAAAGTCACCGCCGCTGTCTTTTGCATGATCTTCGAAGCAGTCTATTGCGTACCTCTGTACCCTGGACCCCTTTTCTCTGCATTTTCGAATGTCGTCAGCGAGGTCTTTTGAAATCTTCAAAGATTCCAGCATGTCCAGACAAAGGCTTGCGAGCTGCAGATGCGCCTTTTGTTGTTCAAAGCGAAACGCCTCCAATCCTTGGCCAGCGTCCGACGACGGGCGATACAGGTAATCTCTCACCGACTGGTGCACCAACCGCATGACTCTCTTCCCAAGTATCGGGTGATCCATAAGAATCAGAAGGCTACCGCATTGGGCAACGAGTGATTCCGTTACTTCAGAGGCCGTTAGGTGAGCAGTAGGCTGGATACCCATAAGGGACTCCACTTCCTTGACATTCATCGGGTTGTAGACCGTTGTCACCACAGAAAGAAGGCGAGACACAGATCTCACGCTTGCAGGGTCTACCTTCCCCAGAATTCGTCTGTAGATGCCATTTAGGCCAGGAGGCAGGCTGTTAAGGCAAGTTTCGACATCAGCTAGTGGCCTCGTTCCGAGCTCCTGTACCGCAAGATCAACCCAGAGAAATGTTCCTTCTGATCTCTTTATGAAGGTATCGTGGAGGACTTGTCGAAGTTCTGGGGGATAGCCACCGTCATCTGACAGCTGTTGCACTCGTTATTTGATGAAGGTACTGAGATCTGCCTTCACCTCCTCTTCCGCATCGGTATCAAGACGAAGGGGCACATACTTAGAGAGTGCGCTCGTCAATGACGGATGCAGGGTTCGACTTAGAATTATTGGCTTGAATCTGGAGGTTCTCACACCCAGAAGGCTGTTGATTAGTTCGCCGCATGTGTTGTCGCATTCGTCCAGGCCATCGATGACACAATGTACACACCCAGCGTCTAGGTCCTCAACCATGTTGTTGAAAGTTCGACAGAGCGATTCAAAACGCACATTGTACGTCTTGAAAGCAAGTTCGAGGCCAAAGCCGTCAGGACGACTTCCAAATGGCCCGGGGATGTTTTGTGAAGAAGGAAAGAAATGCCGCCGCCGCAGCCTGATCCAAGATCAGTTATAGATGCACAGTCCCTTTATTGTCCCAATGAGAACGCGTACTCGATATGGGGCTGAATCAACTGCATATTGTAACGTCAGCACAGTTCCAATTGGCTGATTGTAAGAGCAAACATTCAATGTTACACAAAGACCCGTATGTACACATAATCGGAACCAATTTCGCTACTCAGGCTACACGAACGGCTGCTAACGCCAAGGCCGATCACTCTGTAGTGAAACTCAGAGAATGCACATTAATAATCTCAATGGGAACTTCCTCTGGATGCGTGATCCTGATGATATGGCGTTCCTCTACGTATTCCACTACAGTTGTCTTTGACGATGGAGTCCGTCTTAAGGCTTGAGGACCTTCACCATCTCTGAGACTCTTCATTCGTTTGCAGTGTGACAGCTCCAGCGGAGTCAATTGCCAAAGCTAGCTACTGAGCTCTTGGATAGAACCAAGCTACAAATCCTCAGACGTACCAAGCTAGTCCCTTCCTTCTTGAGCGGTGGCAACTATCCCTCTTACACATGTTGTATTCCCATGTGTCTTCATTGCCCTCGTAAGAGCTTGGATCCAGAGATTTGAGCCACAGCGGCAAGTCCTCAACTTTGGGCGTCAGCCAAGCCTCCTGCTTTCCCTTCGCATCCTGGACCACTTCCATCTCTGAGACAACTCTTGTTCCAGTTAGCATCACCTTATTTCCTTCCAAGGTCCAACGATACGTCGCCACGCATTTTTCACACCTGGCGGTGTGGTGAGTATCAAGCTCACAGTCTGCCATGAATTTTCCCGCAAGATTGTCAAAATCGCCGCGGCATATGCAACACCTATCCGCCAGGGGCGTTGAATGCTCCGGGCATGCATTTGAAGCCGCGGTCGTCCGAAAGCAAAGACAGCAGCTGGTGTCAGATGGACGCAACAGGAAGCTGTCTTCGAAGTCCGTGTGTGGGCATAGGTAATCGTTGTGTGGCTGTATTTGGGCTAGACCTTGTTTCAACAGGTCCTTGGTGACAACTTGGTTCGATTTCAAAGTACAGACCGTAAGCTTCCAGGTCGCCATGATTCTATCTTTGGGCGTTCGCAGAAGTCTTGGTGGCACATCGCCAACATTGACTAGTAACTTCTTGCAATCTGTGCACTCAAATGTTGTGTTTTCTCCGTTCTGCCGCCTCTTGTGGTTGATCGGTTCCGAGAGAGACAAGAATTTGTGGCGGCAAAGCCTGAATTTTCCCTCCCAGGCGATGCACACAGGACGTGGCAAGGTATACTGAGTATTCGAAAATAACGTGCATCTATGGTTGATCTTACAGCCGGTGCAGGGTGTCGGGTGCGGGTAGCCGTTCCCTCCATAAGGTCGGAAATGTGCACTGGGGAAACACTCGCGGCAGACATCAAGGCGAAGAAGATCCCTTATACTACCCTTGTGATGGGCTGAGATGATATTTTGGTTGAACTTCACGATTGGCTCATGTGCGCTGGTGAGACTGCCGCTGTCGTGACCATTCGGCCCGCCAGCCTGTTGGGCTCGCTGGTATGTCGGGTGGCCACGATTGTGCTTCCCTTCCTTTTGGAGGCTTGTAGTTGCGAATAACCAATTATGGCTCGTAAATATGGATGCAAATCGCGAGGAAACCTGTCGAACGCAGTAAAGTTCGACAGGACCAAGATAACAGAATATGTCGAGAAGTACGTGATCGGAAAGTCGGAAAATCGGGCTGTTCTCCTGGTTCTGGGCGCGCCGAGTTAGAAAAGAAGTACAATATCCCGTGCTGTAAAAGGAAAATTGGTGACTATCTTCAGATTGGTGGCGGCATCTGACGGTCTCTTGCGACAGGATGCTCTCAGTTGACTGCTCCATGACTGTGACGGGTCTAGATAAAAATGACACGAACTGATCGGTATTGAAGTCAATTAAGCGGTTAGAAAACACTTTTCCAGTTTCATGGGGGAATTTCGTATCTATATATCAACACCATTGAGATATCGGAGGAACATGTGGTCGTACGGGTAGTGATTACCCTGTAGTCGCCATATCGACCACTTTGCTTCCCACCACACAGGTCCTTTGTTCTCCCTTTTCTAAAAAGAAAATAAAAAAATGGCAAAAAGGTAGTTCATCAAGGTTGAACTGGATGGCCCGCCTCATTTCACGTAATCTTTGAACCCGTCCTGAGAACAACAAGACAATTTTACGCCATAATGGATACATGTAGACAGAGCCGATAATGGACTCAAATCTGGGGACGCTTTAACATTATCACATCGCACACTGAAATCAAGACTCTTTAGACAAGGACTAGACGTTCATAAAGGTAGAAATGAATTGCCTAGACGTACTACTGGTATAGCTTTTGAGGGCTATCAAGTTCAGTTGAAAATTTTGAATGCCTCTTCAGCTTGAGCCTTCTCAACCTCATGCTCTCCAGGATATGCTCGTTCGCATGCAATCATGGCCTCCAAAAAGTCATTGCTGAAGAGCCTGTCTCGTTCAAAGTTTTCAAATATCTCATAACCCCAGGTTCCCCAGTGTCGGCATGCGCGTTGAATCTGTTTATTGATGACTCGTCTGCATCTCTTTCGCTGGTCCATCTTTCGCCAGCTGGCTACGGCAATGGAAGCAAGGAAGTTCAAACGAACAAAATTGTCACCAGGGCGAGCTTCTGTCTGAAATTTCAGTTTTCGACCTTCCAGTTGCCTCAAAGAAATTATGTCTTGCTTTATGCTGAGTGTCTTGCCCTGCTTTGCTGATGGGTGTGTGGGATCAATGAGGAGAAGTTTGTACTCCTTGATGGGGCTTTCTTGCCAAGCTTTGAGGCACTGTCTATGCTTGTCATCTTCTGCGTCCGAATCTTCGTCTGACTTACTGCCAAACTCATCCGGATCGACGCCGACGTCCGGAACAATGCAGAGTACGCCATCCCTCAGACCCTGGGCAATGTCTTCGTGAAGGAATAGACCATTCTGGGCACTGAGCCATTGCTCAGGTGTATTTTCATCATATATCCAGTTGTCCAGTAAGTCTTGGTGACGTGGTGTACACAGATGCCTCGCACGAACAACTCGAAAGCCTCCCCATTCATGAAGAACAGGATCCCACCGTTGGTTGCATTCGGGCGGATTGGGACAGTATGCGCCGCACATGATGTGCGCGAAGGCTTCCTCCTGGGACACGCCTTCCACTTGAGCGCCATCGTCAATTTCGAAAAGACTGATGAATTTGTCGAGTCCATCGTACCACCCACCTCTGGATCGTCTTCTTTTGGCGATTATGCTCAACTGCTTGAGAGCGAGCATTCGTGATTTGAGTTTATGGTTATCCTTCCGCGCCATCCAGTCCTCGACTCCGATGGATTCGCCGGCGGTTTTACTTTCCAGAAGGTCCTTTTGAATTTCTATCGCGATGTCTTCTGCCCATGAGTCCAGAATTCGGGCGCACATGCCCCAACCGAGACGTTCATATTCGTCCACACATACGCGGTCCCTGTCGTCAATCCCTCTTCTGGCTTGTTCGGCAACGATGATTGCTGCAGCTTCATGATTAGCTTTGGTGGGATCGAAGCCATCGTCAATCTTTGGATTAGCATGGTGCCCTGCAATCATGACTAACGACGTCAGAATGCTGTCACTGACACAGAGCTTTCCGGAGTATGCCTGCCTCCAGAGCCTTCCCACTAACTGGACTCAGATTCGGCATCACAGAGTGAATAACTCGGGGACGGCGACGGGGCACGGTCATCCATTTCTGCTCGTCTTCGTTTAATTTTGTGCTTGTTGAGTGTGTATGCCGTCCGTGATGTCGACGCTTTTGCTGATAGGAACTGTGTCTGGGGACTAGATTGAGGGGATATAATACCGATTGTTCCAAACAGAGAATGTGCCTCCCGCAGGCTGCCAGGCCCAAAACTCAGCCACATTTGTGGCCAACCTGCACGACTGGCCAACTCATTCCCAAACTTTCCGCTGTGACTTCGGAGATGACAAGGTCCTCAAACACACCTTTTTCTTTTCCCCTTTTTTCTTGTTTTCTTTCTTCCTGGCAATGTTCGAGTTCTGGACTGGTTGGCAGTTTCAGGCTCCATTTGTAAACGAATTTGGTGGTTCCTCGCCATCTAAGTGCAGATGCTTCTCACTTGCTCAAGAAAAGTTATTAACAGTAGGTCTACGTAAGTAATAGAATGAACGCAAACAAGAAAAACGTTCCGTTTTGGCCGATGTTTGGCTGCTCACGCCTATCCTCCTCGCATGCTCCTAGGCCGTTGTTATGTGTCTTTCACTGCACATGAGAAAGATCCAACCTGCTGTTTATATCCACGGACTTGAGATATTTTGATACTCACAGGGAACTATGCGCCACTGGGTGAATGGGTCTTGAATGCTTTATTACGTAGATCCCTCCACTTCGTGGACCAAAAAACGCAAGTGTCGGAGACCCTACCCCAACCACTAGGACTCACGACTTGGAGACTTGGAGTCGGGAAATGCGACTTGGAAGACGTTTTTCGGACCGCATATACAGACTCCACACGACATACAACAGATTACTCATCCAATTGACTCGCTGCTTGGCGCAGACGTCCTCTTGATGAATGAGGTACCTGACAAATCTGTCGTGAGCCGAATGACACTCCCACTCCCACGGCCAAAGCAAGACTTATGCCAAGGACCTTTGGAACAGTCTTGAGAACAAACAAGAATACGTTGGTAACTGCAACACGTGTTATTGTTGGACAACGCCCACTTCAGACATCATCTGACAAATTAGTCACATCATTGCTACACGTAGAATGTGCTGTGAGGGTTGTAGTACGATAGCAGAGAATGCCACGGGTTACGAAAGAGTCGTCCTCGTCTACTGACTATAAAACGAACCGTTGAGCGAAGAAATTCCCATTCTTTGCGCCAACACACTTCCTCTCAGAATCGACCATCAAGCTCCAATTACAACATGACGTTGCCCGAATATACTTCAGGATAGATAATTCAGGGCACCGCACCTAACGATGGCTCGGCAGCTCTTGTCTGGAAACAGAATTTGGACTTACCGAAGCTTTCCGAGCATGATGCTCTCGTTCAATTCCACGCGTGGTCTCTGAACTACCCTGAGATTGCAAGTGAGTTCTGGCCCTGTCAAGCCGCGCGACCAATGACATCCATAAGCTGACTGCCGTTCAAGTCGCCACTGGAACTTACCCCTAGAAACAAGACGACCCGATTGGCATTCCGGGTTCTGATGCAGCAGGAGAAGTCGTCTATGTAGGCAGCGGTGTCGAGAATCTTACTGTTGGAGATCGTGTATTCCCCATCTACTACCCAAACTTCGACTTTGGATCGGCCCCCACTGTCGAGACCGGGCGAGGTGTCTGTGGTCTGGATGCCCCGGGAGTCTTCTGCGAGTACGCTGTTTTTGATCAACGCGCTTTGTCAAAGATGCCGAAGAACCTTTCGTACAAGGAAGCAGCAACTCTTCCGTGTTCGGCGCTGACTGCATGGAACGCGTTATACGGATACAACCCGATCAAGCCTGGATCCTGGGTTCTCGTGCAAGGCACGGGTGGCGTGTCGATGTTCGCCATTCAGTTTGCCCTTGCTGCAGGGGCCTCGGTGATTGCCACGACGTCCTCAGAAGCGAAGGCGGCGCTCCTTCGCAAAATGGGAGTCAAGCACATCATTAACTACAAAGAAGATCAGAAGTGGGGGGAGACTGCCCGCAAACTCACTCCTAGAGGCCTTGGCTGCGACCACGTCATTGAAGTCGGCGGGCCTGCGACAATCCGTCAGTCTTTCCAGTGCGTTGCCCGTGGCGGTGTCATAAGTGTCATCGGGTTTCTTGCTGGACAGATTCAGGGACCAGGGGATCCGACATTCCTCGAACCCTTGGCTCGGGCTTGTGTGGTTCGCGGCGTGGAAGTTGGAAGCCGACAGCAGCTTGAAGACATGATCAAGGCCATTGAGTGTCAGGACATCAAGCCTGTTCTGGACAGCGTCGAGTTTTCACTGAAAGAGCTTAAGCAGGTCTATGAGCGAGTTTGGAAGAGGGAGCACTTTGGAAAAGCCGTGATCACTGGTATTTGAGAAGCTCATTGTCTTGATACCTAGATTACGGGTGCTCAGTTAGTCCTATCATTATGACTTTGTTCATTCCTTTTAGACAATAGAATTCATCGTCAACCTTCCATGCACCCTTAACTTAGCCATCGAGTGTTCGAGGGGCAGTCAGGAGTCGACTGGGTTCTGTGCTCTGTCGCGTCTCCACCATCCAGCTTGGCGTCGGATAATCCGGTGAAGGCACCACCGCCCAGGGGTTCTCCGGGAGTATTGCTAGGGCACCCTTTCTCTGAACATCTGGAAAGACTTAAACCCGTTTTTTCCTGTCATTCAGGAGCAGAAGTAGTGTTTGCAGAGGCTCCTGCTCAATGTAAGCTAGCACAGTTTGACTTTGAACGTACGAAAAATGTGAGATCAACCGTAAGTTTTCACCGTTTTCTTACAATCCGAAGAGACGTCATTGAATAGATCTGAAAAGCATGCGACGTCAATAGCTGGTCTTCTGGAAGCGCATGGTTATCATCAACTTGATGCACGCGACAGTGTTGCATCGCTGCAGCGCAGCTTTCGAAGTGGGCCATGCTTGTTTAATGGTAACCTTAATTGAGCTTCACAAAAGAGAGGTCTTGGTATGAAGCAAGTCGCCAAGACCGTGTTTAATCAAGGTACACCGGGGGCAGCCAATGAAGTGCCCGGAGTGCTGGGTTGATTTGACTAAATCTGCGTGAAAGGGCAAGATTCGGAAACTTTAATTATCTGCAGCTCATTAGTCCAAAGTGCCAAGTCTCGGAGCTGTGTCTGTTTGTAGCGCTTTCAATCATTCAAGGGGGCACTACTAGGCTTAATCGGTCGGGATTGTTCACGATGGTGACACGAATGACCGGGTACAAAACCCAAAGTAGGGACAAAACCCAAAGTCCAGTCGGAAAGCGCCTCATGTCTCACTGCTGCCGACACCCTTCCCTTCTTAAAATTCTTTCTCACAGTTTGCCGCCTGTGGGCGCACTTTTTTGACTGCCGTATGCTCCCACGAAAATCTTCGCTCTTCGGTCTCTTGATTGCCGTATTCCTTGTCACTCAACCATCCAGATCCGGGATAGAGACTTTTCAATCATGGCGAAGCTACTAGCAACTTTGTCAACGATCCTTGCGGCCTTGCAGATTGCCGCAGCAGCCTGCACTCACCCAAGCGTGCGGAAGCCTTGGTGAGTAATTATCGACCCATTGATGAGTCGTGATCAATGAGCTGATCAGCGACTTGCGTAGGACATCACTGACCGAAGATGAGAGAGCTTCCTATATTAATTCGACGTTATGTCTCATGGACCCGGCCCGGGCTCCGGCCCAGGTGGGAAGCTGGGGTGCCAAAAGCCGGTGGGAAGAGCTACTTGTTGCGCATATCGCCCAAGTCAGATACATCCACACAGTCGTAAGTGGACCAAAAATGAGTTGCATGAGGGAGTCGCACTGACGACGGCTCCTTACACAGGGTGCATTGTTTCCATGGCATCGCTGGTACACCAAGATTCATGAGGATTTGCTTCGAAACGAATGCGGCTACACCGGGCCCTACCCGTAAGGATCTTGCTCTTGACATCCTCGGATATACGGCCTCCCCTGCTGACATCAACTCGGAGTTATTGGGACGAGCAAGCAGATCAGGCTATCAACCCTATTCAGAATGCGAGCGTCTGGGATCGTCCTGCCTCGGACACTTCAGCCGTCGTCGCCTTTGGTACTGGACGAACCGACCAGGACAACTGCATTCTCGATGGTGCCTTTGCGGGATACCGTGTAGGGATCTCAACGCATCTGACGCGCAACGAGACCGGAAGCTGTCTCACTCGCGGTCTGAACCAGACTGCCTTCGACACCGTGTCACAGAAGAATGTCGTAGAGCCATGCATGGCAGTGGAGTCTGACGACTATGCTGAGATGATGAACTGCTTGGGAAACACGCCGCACAGCGGTGGGCACCTTGGTGTGGGCGGTATTGTAAGTCGGTAGTTCCAGACAACGAAGGATGTCTTAGTTAACCAGGCGCCAGATGAGAGACCACGCCAGATCCCCGGCCGACCCAATATTTTGGCTGCATCACACGAACTTCGACCGCCTGTGGTGGAACTGGCAGGCAGCCAACTTGACGTCCCGTCTGTATGCTATGGGTGGCCCGAATGTGGCCAACGGGCAAATTTTCATTGATGCTCAGCCCACCATCCTCCCTATTGAGGCTTTCGTGCCGTACTTTGGAGACGGCGGCAACGTTACGACACTGGATCACGTCATGTGGATGCCTGGTCTGGCTGAGAACATTACAACCAGAGATGCGATGGATATTAGGAGCGATCTCATGTGTTTTGAGTACGTCTAGATGATGCACGTACGGAAGTATCATGCGGTGGTACAGTTTCAATAGTAGTAAAAAGAATTCTAAGTTTTAAATGGTCCCTGCGTTTTATTGGTTCTATCTATGATATGAGAGAGAGGCTAGGTTGCCTTAATTGTGTCATCATTGTTCAATTCAACCCAGGCCCACTTGCACGCAGTCATTGCGCAACCTTCTCTCGCTAGGTGTTACATGAGCATCATGTTCTGCTTTTGAGTCCAATTGACCGTCGTAATTTTACAATCACTGTGAGAGTCATCCCCGGGTCAGTATGTGAAAGGTGTAAAGACCTTCGTGCATTGCTAGCATTTAACGGTTTTGACAACCTACTTGCGTCCTGTAACGTCCCACACCCACTTCCGGACCACCCCCACATTCGGACCACCTCAAAATGCCTCATCGAAAATGCACACCGCCACTTTCAAACTTGAATAACTTCACCATTTTTTACTCAATCGTTACCAAACTCTCTACGAATCATAATAACTACACGATGGCTCATTATACCGAAGATGAAGTTTCTCAGGCACTTGAGGCTATCGCAACCGGTACTAGCCTACGAAAAGCTTCATTACAGTAAGTCAAAGCACCCACTTTCCGATCACCCCCACTTTGCGATCACGCACAAAATAACCATCATAACAACCACCACTTTATTTAATTAACTATCAACATTATCTAGATGCCACTATAATGCAACTTTCGGCCTCACTAGGTAATTCCGATGCACTGGACTCATCTGACATACTCTCAACATCGCCAGCCTCAATCTGGGCTTGCCGCACCTCTTTAATCGTCGCAAACTTCGTGTTTGGATCCAATATAACAGCCTTCCTCTTCCTCGTAGTACTATTGTCGACTCTGGCCTGGAGGAGCTCTATCTGGCGCTGGGCGGTAGCTAACTCAAAGGCCTTCTCCTCATAGCCTTTTTTCACCTTCCTAAAGAGCTGGCGTTGTGTGGCGATAGTTTGATCCAGCTGGCTGAATAACCGTAGTTGATCATCAAGATCCTTCTTCTTCTTAGGCGTCGACCACTTAACTGCAGATGAGGCAGATGCCCAATCCTCTATAGGCTGGGCTTTATAAGCCTCTTTGGTGCCCTTGTGGCTTGGTGTTGATGGTGCTGATGGTGTTGTTGATGATAATGGTGCCTTCTTAAGTAATAACCCATTCAAAAGAGGCTTTGCAATAGCAATAGGCCATAACCCAGTATATTTCCAGCCCACTTTGATGTTGCTGACTGTCAGACCAGCCAGCCTTGCCTTCTGATAGCATGAAATGAAGAGCCTCTTGCCAACGACGGTAGAATCGTTCCACTGAG
>JANUHK010000478.1:0-14306 GCA_026319125.1 Colletotrichum noveboracense | reverse complement strand
CGCACTGAGTTTAGGGTCTTTTCTAATAGCCTGAAGAGCAAGCTGTATAGTGGGTTCTTTATTAGGACGTGTCATTTTGTGTTGTGGTTGAGGTAAGGTGAAATATGTTGAGGTGTTGTAGGTAAGATTTCGTGAGACACTCACTTATCTGAGACACTCGCTTATTAACTACATTACTTAATAAATAATAAGAAATAATTTAATGTTCTCGAAAAATAATACTTTATTAAACTTAATAAATTAAAAGTAAATAAAACTAAAATATAATTTAGTTTTTTAAAAAACGGCTAAATCTTTAAATATAGCTATTATATTAATACTATTAGGAAGTATTATATCTTATATCTTATTTATAAGTATACCTTTTTAAATATATATAAAGTATAAAAAGAATAAATATATTATATAACTTCTTTATTAATTAATTATAAAAAGTAATATTAATATATTTATTATAAATAAATAAATATATTTATAAATACTTTTTAACTAAAAAGAGATATTTATAAATAGTTAGTTTATTAAATAAGAGGTTTAATATTTATATAAGAGATTTAGTTACTTTATAATAAAATATTTATAAAACCTTTTTAATAAGTTAAAATATAATATTAAATAAGAGGTTATTAAAACATAATGACTTATTATAAATATTACTAAAAGAATAATATAAACTTATTTAGATTTAAGCTAAGCTTTAAAAATAATATTACTTTTAACTATATAATTATTATTAATACAATATAAATCAATAGATAATTTATATTATATATTATTAATAAAGTAATAATATTTAATATAATTTAGTTTGTATTATATTAGATATCTAAAGCTATTTAGAATATATTATAATGATATTAAATTAATGTGTATATTAAAACTTTAAACTAGATTATTATATATATTAGAATAAATTATATTTTTAATAAGTTTAAAATAAATATTAATATAATAAGAATTATAATTAAAGTTATTCTTATAAAAGTATATAAAATAAGTAACGTTAAAAGATATTATATATTTCTCTTAAAATATATTAAGTTATTTAAAAAGACTATTTATTAATAAACTATATAAGTATCTTATAAATAGTAATAAACGCTATTAATTATAATAAAACTAAATAGCTTTATATTAACTCTCTTTATTTTTAGTATATACTTAAGAATAGTTATAAAGTTATTACTAATATTAATAATTATAAAGAGAATAAAAATAATTTATAAAGTTATAGAACAAGTTTAGATAATTAAAGCTAATCAATAAGTTATTATTATATTTAGTATATATAATAATTTAAATATATTGAAAACTATAAACCTTATAATAAGTTTAAATATCTTTATTTATTATAGAAAAAAAGCTAATAAAGCTTATATTAACTTATAACTTTTTAAAAAGAGGAACATATTATTAAGATAAGTATTAAGATATTTATTTTTTAATTAATATATATTAAACTATTTTATAAAAACGTAGAAACTCTTTGAAATAAACTAATTAGAAATAAGATCATTTCTAATAATAAAACTATTAATAAACTAAAAGAACTAACGTGGTTGATAAGCGAGTGAGACAGACAAGCGAGTGAGACACAAATCCGCAACCACAACGCGCTCACACCTCCAGCCACGCATCTTCCACAACAAGTCATAGCACCCCAAAGCAAAGAGGCAGGTATTCAGCTTGCCCTACAAGCTATCATAAATAACCTAAATCTTTCTGCGCAGGCTGCAAATAAGATCTATTTAATCAGTCACGCAACTTTATCCTATTAATTAAAGGGAATACTATTACAACCTGATATAATAGCTAACTTATAGAAATTAATAGAGCTTAAAGAGGAGAAGCTAGTTAAGTATATACTCAACCTAGATTCCTAATTGTTCCCTCCCTATATTAGTAGTGTTAAAGATATAGCTAATCAACTCCTTGCCAACCGCAACGCGCCCCTAGTCCGGAAGCGCTGGGCTTCAAACTTCATCAAGCGACAACTGCAGCTCCAAACGCGCTTTTTTCGCAAGTACAACTATAAGAGGGCCTAATATAAAGATCTAGACGTAATAAACGTATAGTTTCAGCTTATAGCAAATATAGTTGCAAAATATAGTATTATGGACTTAGATATCTATAACTTTGATAAGACTAGATTTATAATAGGCTAGATTGCATCTAGAATAGTTATTATAAGCTCTAAAAGGCGTTTAAACATAAAAATAATGCAGCCTAGTAATTATAAACAGGTTATAGTTATTTAATCTATCAGTTCGTTAGGCTACAGCGTTCCGCTATATATTATTATTATAGAGCAATATCACCTTTCCACTTAGTATATAGAAACTAGTCTACTATACAACTAGGTTATCATAACGTCAGAAAACAGATAGATAACAAACAAAAGAGGCTTAGATTAGCTCCAGCATTTTAATTAGTATATAAAACCACATACGCAAGGCAGCTATCGCCTCCTCATCATCAATAGACATAAAAGTCACTATACTGCCAACTTTAAGATATATTACAAAGAAAGTAATATTATTACACTCTATATGCTAGCTTATTCATCTCATCTGCTCCAGCCCTTTAATATTAGGTGTTTTAGGCCTCTGAAAATAGCATATAGTTAATAAATTAAGGATAAGATATGCTAGGGTAATACCTATATTATAAAGGAAGACTTCTTCCCTGCATTTCGCGAGGCTTTCACACAAGCCCTAACAGTCAAAAACATCTAAGGAGGTTTTAGAGGGGCTAGGCTTATTCCTTTAAGTGCTAAAAGTGTGCTTTTAAAACTTAACGTTAAGTTACACACCCTAACGCCCCCAGGGTCCCCTCTAATAACACCTCCCCTGTGGACTTCTTAGACACTAAATAACCTAACAGAAGCATCTTCTCAATCAGAACTCATTAAGAATTAAATCTCCTGCTATCAGAATAGCTTACTAACTTCAATTATTGAAGCTATAGAGCATTTATTAAAGGGGGCGCGTGGATTCATACATTAGATTGCCTTATTGAGGTCTGAGAACAGGATCCTTGGAGAGGAGAATAATATACTTAGCTGACGCTAGAGGGCTAAAAAAGCCTATCTCAGATAAGGAGGTAGTCTCACTATAGCTGAGGCAGAGAATATTTAATCACAGAGGGAGGCTACAGCCCAGATTGAGGAGGAAACGCGTCAGGGTAGTGGTTGTTAACTGAGGACTAAGACAGCCTAATAGTAGTGTAGTATCTGCAGGAACACTAGTTATAATGCGTAAATATGTAAAATTATTGAAGAAATATCTGGTGAAGAGGATTCTGAGTAGTTTTAATTAATTTGAGGTTCTAAGTGTTGCTTTGTGTTTGTATTTGTAAAGTGGTTGTAGATTTGTGTCTCACTTGCTTATCTATCTCACTCGCTTATCAACCACGTTAATAAAATTTTATATTATTATTAATTTTAACTTTTTATAAGAAGAAGTATTAATATAATATAAATATAAATAGTTAATCTATTATATATTAATAATAGCTTTCTAGACATCTATTTTCTATAAGAAATAAGTTTAAACTCATAAAAAGAGAATTTTAATAAGTTTAACGTGGTTGATAAGCGAGCTGCCCAGACAAGCGAGCTGCCCACCTGAACAAAATCGCAGTGTAGTGCACGCTAAAGTTTAGTAAGAAGTTGTTAGTGCACCTTAACAATTTCTTAGCGTGCAGCGTGTAGGAAATTTGTTAAGGTGGGCAGCTCGCTTGTCTGGGCAGCTCGCTTATCAACTACGTTATAACTACTTAGTTTATAATAATAAAAGAAATAACTACTTTAATATGAATAGTTTAATTATATAAAAATAAAGTTACTAAGATAGTTAGTGAGCTATTTAAGTAAGTTTCTATAATAAAGATTAATAGCTTTATTAAAAGAAGTATTTTTTATTTTATTAAATATAATTTATATATATATACATAAGTATATACTTATTTAATATATATATTATATATAAACTTAAACAAAACTAAGAGATTATATAAGAAAGTATAACTTATAATATAAAACTATAATAATAATAATAAGAGATTGATTTTAATATAGAGCTCAATAATATAATATATTAATTAAAAGCTTTTCGTTATTTTTATATTTATATTTATAATACTCTTCTACTTTATAATATAATTAAGAGATATAAAATAAATATATATTTAGTTAATTAAAGCCTTTTTTTTAGATTAATTTTTATTTAACTACTTATATAGATTTACTATAAATATTTAGAAGATATTATTATAGAAATTATTAAGCTACTATATAGCTTTATTGCATTAAGAATATATTGATAAGAGATATATAGTAAATATTAACTTATAAAGCTTTTAATAAGAGCTTTAATATATAACTTATACGTATTCATCTTTTTAAATAAAAACCTATTAATTAGTATTATTAGCATATAAATAGATAATATTCTTAATATTACTAACTTTATATTTTTAAAAAAGAAAAGCTTTAGTAAATAGGATTTATAATAAAACTAAAAGAATACTTAATAGAAGAATATTTTATTATATTTCATAAAGGTATTATATCTCTTAAATAAAAGAATATCTATTCATATTAGAAAGACTAAGTATAGAAGTTTTACTTAATTAATATAAAAGTAATAGAAAATAGGATAAAGAAATAATATATTAAATAGTATACTTATAGAGTATATATTATATTAATGTACTAAATAGAAATATATTTTAATGTTTTAGTTATAATTTAGTATTAAAACTTAATAGTAGATAATATTAAAGTATTAAATAAGTATATTAAGTAGTAAATTATAGATACTAACTAAAGACTTTAATATATCCTTTTTCATTTATTAAAAGTTAAGTTATTTAAATTTATTATTAAGTAGTTTATTAATAATAAAACTATAACCTCTCAGTTAAGTTTTATAATTATTCTTATTAATAAAAAGTAAGTTAATAATATTTTTAAGATAATTAGAAATATAGTTTACTATAGTTTAACTAAGAGTAAATATATTATAAAAAGTATATCAGCTTCTACAGTATATATTATAATAGTAAGTATTAATATAATATATATTATAATTATAACTCTTAAGACTATTACTAATAAACTTAATTCACTAGTAATTTGAATTATTGTCTATATAGATTTATATTTATTTTATAAATACTTTATTAAACTTAATATTATAAAAGAGAAATACTTAATAATTGATATTATAATAATCTAGAAGTTATATAAATAATAAGAAGTAGAGGAAATATATTAAATTAATAGTAATAATAACTTTATTAATGTTTTTATAAAAAATACTTTAAATAAAGTATTAAAAAGCTTTATTAATACTAACAAAGTATATATATATAGAGAGAGAGGTAAGTAAATTAAACATAATATATAAAAAAGAGATAACATTAGAGATAGAAGTTTAATATTAAAAGCTTACCTACTAAATTATATATTAGTTAGTAATATATAAAATATTATAAGAGAAATAATAAATTATATACTTTATATAAAAAATATAATAATTATATTATTGTAGTATATATAGCATTTTTAAGCGTTATAAATAATATATAATATATAGTAAAAAAAACTATTAGTATTAAAATAATATTATATTTACTATTTAATATAATAAAATAGAATTTAGTTAATAAGAGGGTAAAGATCTCTCTAGCTCTTAATACTATATTACTACTTTTATAGCTATATTTATAACTTTCAAATATAATACTTTCTTACCTATACTTTATAACCCTTTATACTAACTAGTTAGAAGGTATCACTAGTACCTATACTAACACCTTTTAACAAGTTGCGCAGGTACCTCACGATCAGTCAGCTTCATCACTCAATCTCGTCGAAGATTGGCTGAAGATTATGAAAGCTACTAGCGGCGGCACAAAAGCTTTTGTGAACCCCATTGCGAAAGATAGGCTGGAGGATAAAGCGGCAGTGGAGGGTGCGAATGCCGGTGTGCTTGAGTTGCTTAAGCAAGACATCAAAGGTGCGACGGATTTGAGTTATGATTAGACAATCAATTCCGAGAAACAAACATTGCCGCACCAATTGGCTCAGTTTAAATTCGCTTTGATAGATAAACATAAAATGTTTAAACTTCTGTCTTAGAGAAGCGGAATGAAGCCGAAAAGTCACGCTTGGGCCCGTTTATCCGGCAGGGGACGGCGGAAACTCTTTGGAGGGGCGAAGCCGTTCCGTCCCTGTATTTGTGGGGTAACAGGGGCTTTTCCGGCTTCGGCTACTTCAATTCGGATGTCGGATATCTTCAGCAACCGGCAATATTGACTGCTCCAGACACACCTTTGTCTCCCAGAGCCCTCCAAACCGAAATGCTGTCGATGATAGATTCTCCCGAGATGGACTCTCCTGTGTCTCAGCATGCTGCTTCGCATAGCCCTGCAACTCCAAAGAAAAGTCCGCGGGCTAGGGTACGAGTTAGCCGAGCCTGCGACTACTGCAAAAGGTACGAACATTCCTCGGATGGGAAGGTTTGATATGGCGGCAGCGTGTCAGTTGAAATATGAATGCTAAATTTCCTCAAGCAAAAAGATTCGATGCACCGGAAAGCAGCCCTGCCCAAAGTGTGTTCAAGAGGACATCGTTTGCGAGTTCAAAGCCCCATATGCCAGGGGTAAGCGAAGGCCTCGCCCCAATTCGGGGATTCCATCTGAATCACCCTCAATCTCACCCTACCCTCTTTCAACTCCTCAGTCAGTTCAAGATACTCAGTCTGAGACTCATGGCCATGGTTTAACTGGCATCGCAATTGAGAATGACTCATGTAAGGGACGAGAACCGGGAAATGAAGCTTCGCCAGAACCGGGTGAGAGTGATCGCCAGGGTCATTTTGTTGGCGCTTCATCAGGACTTAGCTTTCTTCTCCGCTTGCAAAGACGTTTGAGAGAGAATAGTGGTGGATCAACTGAAACTTCAGTCTTTGCTCTCGGCGATCCTGTTCTGCCTCAATTCGACAATACTGCAGTCATCTTACCCCCGAAAGAGAAGGCGGACAACTTACTGAAAACCTACTTCGAGCTATCCTCACCAACGTACAGATTTCTTCACAGACCTACAGTTGAGGGTTGGCTGGAAGAATTGTACCAAAATGGCATGGTTTCGGCACCTCACTCCAGAAGTAAATATGCAGTCATCATGACCATGTTTGCCCAGTCAATTCAGTACATCGAGCCGCAGGGTACTTCTAACGTCAGTAATGGGTGAGTTTTGACCATCAAACGAACAAAATCAGGGCCGCTCTAATTGCGTTCATAGCATGCTCTACTTCCAGTCTGCCGAACAGGAGCTCAACCGTGAGACAGAACCCGCTACTTTGACGAGCGTCCAAGCTCTCCTCGGTTGTTGCTTCTACATTATGACTCAGTCACGACTAAATCACTGCTGGAGTCTTTTCGGGACAACCTCAAGACTTGTACTTGCATTGGGAATGCACTGGAAGAAGTTTAATCTCGACGGCATAGGCGACAGCACAGGATGCCTCATCGAATCTGAATGCAGGAAACGGACATTCTGGTGTGCGTACAACCTGGACAGATACTTGAGTGCCATATTCGGGCGGCCATGCGCCTTTCATGACGACGATATTGACCAAGAGGTTCCTGCAATCATTGAGGATCACGCTTTGGGCAGTACATCTGTGGATGTCGCCAGTCGCAGAGCTATGAATATCATGCTGGGTCCTCTAGCACACCAACAGCTGGCTAGGATACTGAGCAGGATCTTGAGACAGCTCTATGGCATCACCTCGCTGGATGAGACAGCAAGGCACGAAACAATGGCCAGGCTAGGCGCTGAGATTCAGACCTGGCGAGACCAGCTCCCGGCTTTCCTTAATCCGGACAAAGTCGATTCCCGCATCTTGCAACCAATCTACCAACGCCAGAGCAATACTCTGAGCCTCGCGGCTGGCCACTGCCTGATGCTCATTTATCGCCCATGTCTCTTCAACGACTACACAAAGTCCAGTCATGATAAAGAAACGAAAGAAAATGTCAAGAGATGCGTTGATGCAGCCTTAAGTGTCGTGACCATCATTGACTACATGGTCGAGTCGAAGCAGCTGTATCCCTCGCTCTGGTTTGCACCGTATCAGGCGTTCTGCGCAGTGGTTGTGCTGTACACATATACCATCCGGAATCACAAAGACAACCAGGCTCCTTGGAAAGAGCACTTTGAAGCAGCAGAGCGCTGTCAAAGGCTATTGTTCAGCATCACTAGCCCTAGCTCCCTTGGTCGGCGACTGTCCGTCATCATGGAGGAATACCGTCTTGAGGTCATAAACCAGGTTCAGCAAAGCTCTCAATCGCATACCAGCAAGTCTATGTCGCTGTCGGAAACTGCGCTTGAGCCGGGTGCAACATCGTGGCTCGAAAGTATTGGGACTGAGGACAATTTCTTTGAGTTGATGGATCTGCCTAACTGGGAACAATTGGATTCACTGGTAAGTCGACCTGTGTTATCTAACATCCGAGGTAGCATGTAAGCTGACAAAATTGACGAAGGTTCTTGATTTGGGTAGAATCATCCCCGAGCTGGACTTCATGGGCGCCAATGCTGGGTTCTGAAATTCGGGAGTAATCAGCCAAGCCTTTCGGAAACAAAGGCATTGGATAATCTGCGTCAGCGACAGCTGTAATGAACAACCCGATTCTAAGCTTTCTGTATGTCCGTCGATAATTCACGTATAACAAGCCGCCGATCTAGCGGATGAAGCATAGGATGAAGCATACCCCGCGCCAAGGCTTGGGAGATGTCACATGCGTGATGCTCCGATTGGATCGGGGAATCACTCCCAGTATCAATCCTTTGCAGAACGAGCCCGTGGCCTTTTCCGAGGGCGATATCGGATGTTTGGGCGCGTCTTGGCTGATCTGTTTCGCTACTTTAGTGAGAATCATGCGGGAATGACTTGGTGTGGGGGGAATCTCAACGCCAGCGCCTCTAACAATCCAAATATTCCCATCGCAATTCATCAAGCTGAACGTGGGTACATCCATCTCCGAAGTACGATCACAAGTCTAACTTTCATCAGATGGCGCGACAGGAACAGATTATCAGTGCTGTCGAGCCACTTCATGTAGGCCAGTTCATGTTTTGTCGTATCACGACGACTGAAGGCATCATTGGCTATGGAGAGGCTGGGATTTGGGGTCACATAGAAGCAGCCGCGACATGCATCAACCGGTTCGCCGAGTACCTCGTCGGCAAGCGTGCGTTCGACATCGAACACCACTGGAACGTGATGCATCGCTTCAGCTACTTCCAGGGCCTTGCCATCAACGCCGCGATCTCCTCCATTGACATCGCGCTTTGGGACATCAAGGGTAAAGCTCTGGGTGTTCCCATCTATGAACTCCTTGGCGGGGCTTGCCGCACGAAAGCTCGGGTTTATGGACACATCTATGAGAGTACCATTGAGAAGGTGCTTGAAGAATGCAAGCGGAAGATGGAGATGGGGTTCAGCGCCTTCGGGCATATCAATCCCTTTCTCGACGAGGGAACCGATAAGGTTTACTTTAAGACACATGTTCAGAAGATGCGAGATGCCATCGAAAATGTGCGAAAGATGCGGGAGGTTGTTGGAGACAAGGTTGACTTGCTCGTCGAATTGCACCGTCGTCTAACCCCGGCAGAAGCAGTCACTTTCTGCAACGGCATCGCCGACACATTACCGATGCTCGTTGAAGACCCGATTAGACCCGAGAACGCCGATGCCATGGCTCGCGTGGCCGAACGCATCTCCGTCCCGATTGCCACGGGAGAGCGTTTCTGCACCATCTACGAGTTTCAAGCACTGCTGGCCCGAAACGCTCTCGAGTACGCAAGGGTGGATGTTGCTGTTTGTGGCGGAATTACCGGAGCAAAGAAGGTGGCAGCAATGGCCGAAGCCAACCATGTTCAGATCATTCCGCATAACCCGCTCTCGCCGATAGGGCTCGCAGCATGTTTACAAGTTGCCGCGGCGATTCCCAACTTTGCGATACAGGAGTATGCTACGGGATTCGAGGCTGGGGTATTCGAGAGCACTTCGAGACATCTTGGCAGCGACATTGTTGATCATGTTCCCACGCCTAAGGAGGGCTTTGTTGACATTCCATCTACCCCCGGTCTCGGAATCAACTTGGTGGCGAACGCACAGGAGATCAGACCACCGTTGGTCCAACCTATACGGATGAGACCCCACAAAGATGGATTCGTTGTCGATCAATAGGTCCAGTAAATGGCCCAATAGTCCTCATAGAACCTCCTCGCTCGATTCGTCTTCCTTGAAATCCTTGAATCGTTTTCAGGCGAACGCAGTATCTGAAGGTCGTCATAACTCCGAGCTCTATAAACATATTCCTGACATAACATGCTCTGAGGGACAATTCCTAGCCCAAACGTACGCCTTTGACCTGCGATACTCCACGCCCTCTAGTCAAGCTAGTTAATCTCTGGAAACTTCATACCGCCCTTTGTTTTGTCTCATCTCAAAGACTAGTGGCGTCTTCCCTCCTGGTACTGCGCCCAGGCTCGAAGGATGCTTCGAGCCTGAAGCAAGGCGTTCTCTTGCCGCAGGCGCTGGATCTCAGCGTGCTGTCGGCGCATCGCCTGTTGGTTCCGGGCGATCATAATCTCTTGGACACGGATGGTACGTTCATCGGCGTTCAGCCATCTCTGATAATCCCAGACTGTGTCCTCGAGCTCATCGCAATGATCGGCAAGCTTATCGTTTTCCTTCAGCAGGTCGTCGTTCTCCTCGTCCAGATCGTCGTATTCCTCCTGCAAACCCTGAAGTTTACTGTTTCTGGTCTCTCTCCTAGAGAG
Source organism: Colletotrichum noveboracense (assembly GCA_026319125.1). Classification (NCBI taxonomy): domain Eukaryota; kingdom Fungi; phylum Ascomycota; class Sordariomycetes; order Glomerellales; family Glomerellaceae; genus Colletotrichum; species Colletotrichum noveboracense. Next base: position 3,445 of record JANUHK010000478.1, on the reverse strand, counting down.
CCTCTGTCAGGGATCGCTTCTCGGAGTTCAGAGCATGCTTCTCGGCGACCAAAACATGGATGCGCTTCATGTTGTCGGGAGAGACCGGGGGCTGGTGTGGCATAACAGCGGCGGCGTCAGGGATGGTGGGATCGTACTCTGGCTTGACGACTGGACAGCTTGTCAGCACCTCGGTAGCAAAGAAGCGAAAGTAGACAGCAGTCACGTCGACGACGACGGCGGCAACGTGGGGAAATTCAGGCTTCTTACCAAGCTTCTCGTCGCCCGAGTCATTACCCATATCTCCGATCGAGGCGTCCTCGTGGTTCTGCACATGATCGCCATCTTCTTGATCGGGGCGAGGCTGGCGGGTTGCTGGCACTTGGTGGCGGCAATGGGAACAGAACTTGCGCTGGGACTGGATGTTGATAAACTTGTCGAGCACTTCCAAGAATCTTTGAATGTCCTTCGAGGAGACTTGCGTTGCTCGCTCAGCCGCGGTGAACTTGATGCGGGCCTTGATGAGGATGTCCATGACGTTCTCTGGCGCCTTTGGGGCGGTCGGGCGCTTCCACTTGGGGTCCTTCTCGGAAAGATCTCTCAGAGCTGCCTGCCAAATCTCGCCCGGAGTCCAGTGGCGATCGTTGTTCATCTTCTCGATGACGGCCGCGGCGGCCTCAAGAATCTCGGTACCACGGCGCGCAACGATGAGCATACGATCATTGCACGAAAGGCTGGTCTCCTTCTTGCTATTATTGATTCCACAGAGCATGAACATGAAGCAAGGGTGGGAGTGACGAGGTACGAGGGGCTTGTGGCGATTTCCGGCAACCGCGAGACCAGGCATCGTTCTGACGGTCTTAAACCAAGGCGCACATGCTTTGGTCTGGTGATTTCGAGGTCTTCCCATCTTGGTCGGACTGATGACGGATATGTCGGTGGTGCTGGGAGCAATTTTGTGATGATCGCCAAGCGGGCGCTGGAGTCGTGTTTTTGCAAGGATGGAGCGGGAAAAGAAAAGAGAGAAAGAATGAATGAGGTAGCTGTGAGTGAGTGAAGTTGGTCGTGTGAGCTGAAAAGTGGGACCGCGGAGCGACAGAATCTTGCTCGCTCGAGCGTCTGGAGGGCAGGAATATCAAAAGAATGAATCTGTGAGCCTACAAGAAACTTAGGTCAAGACAAGCCAATCTTCCTCTCAATTCCCCAAAAAAACTTTTATATGGCGAGGCCAAAGAAGTAGAAATGCGCCGTCAATTTGAGCTAAATATGTCCAGGTGGAAAAAATGAGGGACGATACGATGATTTGAACAGACGAACTACAAAAAGGGTCTGCGAGAGGGTAGAATGCCGAAGTGCGGAAAGGGGGCCAGCCTTAACCACTACGTCAAACTCACTCAAATCATCGACCGGAACCTCGTGGCAGAACGGGCAAGGCAACTGCCCTAAATACCCATCCCGTGATCTGAGGTTGCTCGAAGGCAATCAGAGGTGAAAGGGATGCCCCACAATTGACCACCCGCGACCAGTCACGCAGCTCGCTTGATGTTCGGCCTGAGGACGACGCATCATGCGGCCGCATTCTCCTCGGGATGTTCTTTGAAAATGAAACCTGTTTGTTAAAAGACGAATTGCATCTACTCAGCCCCTCTCAATCTTCAATGACGTCGCACTTCATCGTCCGACGCCAAGGATCAGGTCAAACAAATTCCGGACCCCTCAATTCGGGATATCGGCATCAAATGATGACAATAGTAAGGACGACGATAACAGATATGGTAATTGGCGAACATGGATAGAGGTCAAAGAAACTCCCCCTCTGGCGACATGTGCTATTATGGCACATCATAAATGTCCTAAGAGAACACCAGCGGCCAAAAGACCGTCGTGCTCAGCCCCAAAAGGAGGCTGCCCAATCTCTTGCCGATTTGACCCAGTTGCGAGGTCTTCTTGAGTCGTCCTCCTCCGCAATCTTGCTGTTTTCGGCCAAGCTGTGTTGAAGCTTTCGATTCTCAGCCTCCAGCATCGCAATACGCTGCTCATAACCAGAGGTCAAAGACTCGGCCTGGTTGGATGCTCCAGTATCTTCCGCCTTAACCTGACGAATCTTGTTAGGCGGCTCCACATCTTCGTCTGACGGGCTTGTCTCATCATGCGACCTCTTAGGAGGTCTCTGAGGTTTCTCATCTGTCGCAGCTGTATTAATTTCGTTCAGCATGAAGTATATTGGCAACATATTCGCAAAGACTTACCGGGTTCCATCGATTCGTGAGTCGCACTGGGCTCATGGCCTGGCTGAATCCAAACTGAAGCTTCAATCCACCTGTCAAGACTAGCCAAGAAAGGGCGGAACCCCTTTGGAAGCTTTATCGGGCGCTGACCACGGAGGTGACCGCGACGCAGATCACTTCTCCTCAAAAACAAGTTGCGGGCTCCCACCAGCCGGGTCATGCACTTGGAACAATCCTCCACAGCGACGGCGCCCCACTTCTCCCTGCCAGTTCTTGTCGTCAACCGCTGCATGGCTTCTCGAAGAACCTCATTCCATTGACCGACGCCGCGAGATTCTGTGACGACTTCCACACAAATATCCGTGAATTTCTTGATATTAGCGGCAAGAAGAAGCTTGTTGCTATGAGACGGGAGAGCTGGGCCATCAAAGAACATGCGCCAACCAGCCTGGCCAACTCGAGGTACAGGGTCGCCGATCTCTCCTGGGAAGCGAAGACCTGGCAGCCTGCGCAGGTCAGGATGGCTCGCATAGTAGTTTACAGGATCAGTTTGCTCTTTGAATATCTCTTGCTGAAGCATGACGCAGTCCTCATCCAACTCTTCGTGCTTGTCACGGGCTAGGGCCCGGATTGATATCTCCGGCTTCGCCGGAGCAGTTACCGAGATCCGGCTCCATTAGACCCACTATTCTGCCGCAGTACGCCGCCTAACCCAGCCTGCTTCACCGCTATTAAGTGCCTACCCTTGTAAAGACCTTTCTTCCTTCTTTAGCTTAGAATAGTTAATCGACAGCACCTCTAAGTTGAATAAGCCTAGGGGCCAGCCCCTTATATATTCTAAGCTTAATAATAAAAGACGCTATATGAAACCTCATAAGAGTAATATAATGATTTGCTAGTGTAAGGGTCTAGGACAAGGTTGATGCCATTGGTCTAACCTACTACTACGAGTACAATAAATCTTCTTGAAGAACAGGAAACAGAACTGTATCCTCCCTATTTCCTGAGCACTCTTATGAACTTGCCATTGACCTTGTCGATATTCCTAGAACCTTCTAGCAAATGCGCCATTGGATTTGGTGGGTCTAATGAGTTGTGTGTTACGACCCGTTATGCAAGGATAACAGTTGACCGACCCACCTGAGCGTCGGGCGGCTAGGACAGGACATTTGTACTGCAGGATCACGGGAACAACAGGGACTCACTCGGAAACGGAAGAACTATGGTACAAGTCACGT
>JANUHK010000477.1:0-14379 GCA_026319125.1 Colletotrichum noveboracense | reverse complement strand
CTAGAATTAGTCTGATGTTGCCACTTGACCACGCGCAGCATCAGATTCCTGCGGGATTGTACTGGCGGACGTGTCGACCGTAGGCGTATGCTGGATAGCGGGTGTGCGATCGGGCTTTGTGGTTCTGAAGCCTCAACGCCGATGGGTGTGTCCCGAAGTAAAATCGTTGAGCACACGGGCACTTCTCTACAGCGGTCAAAACAGGTCAAGCGGGATGAAGTAAAGATCTCCACAGAGCTTGCCTGCACGCGCCAAGTTTAAGAGCACGGTGCATGTATCCATGTCAAGGACCCAGCCACACATACCAGATACAGCAACCTATTGTTAGTGCGTTGCTATGTATTTGGTAGCTCGCCGAATAATCCTGGCAAGTGCCAGGTTGGTGGACAGGACCACCCTGTCACACAAGCGAACACCGTCCGAAAATGGCCCGAAGCCAGACTGGTCTATGTATAGCAAAGAAGCACGATATAAATCTAGCGACGTCAACGTTGTCTAGCAATCCAAACATGTTTTTAAGCCCACTCTCAAGGTGATGGTAAGTCTGCCCAAGTTAGATGTGGCCAGCAATGAACGAATTCCAAAATGTTATTCCCTTCAAAGATACCCATACCGCCGTCGCCTGCGTCGAGCAATGCAAGCTTCTACAGCAGAGCATCGGGGAATGATCGCTCCCAGATCCAACCTCTGAGAACCCCTCCAGACCTTGAGGTGTGGCCAAGCCGCAATCCCCTGGTGGGCGCCATACTCTCTGGAGATATTGCGCGAGTTCGACTCCTTGCCCAGCAAGGACACACGGTTGCTGAGTCGGATGGCTGGGCTCTGTACGACGCCTGTATTCGGGGGACGGACATGATGCAGGCGCTTTTGTTGAATCCAGACATCGATTTTGATTTGGAACTTCCGGGAAACAATGGGAGAACTCTGCACCATCTGCTCCGCACTCCGGCCGCGCAGTTTCAAGGGGGCAAGGTGAACGTCATACAGCTTCTCCTCCTTGCTGGCGCAGATCCTTTCCAGCGTGATAACCTCGGCGATACTGCCTTGCACCTACTTGCCGGGCCAGTGCACTGGAATAACCCGTCAAATAGCCTCAATCTGGAATCACAACAGCGGGAGTTCAAACTCGAAACCAAGTCTCTGGATATCTTGAGATACTTACTGCGTAAGATGCATACGTACGTAAGGCGTGCCACTGACGAAAAGCCTCTCGACAGCGTGAACAACTATGACAACACTGCTCTTGTTGTGTCAATATTGTATGGTAACAATGAGGCGTCCAAGCTTCTATTAGAGAGTGGAGCAAGGAGGGACATCACCGGAGAGTTAGAGTCACTGTCGATGGGTTCCGAATCGGAAGGTCTTGATCCCGAAACGACAATCTCTAACCATCACGACATCCCAGGTGGCCTCTCGGATGTGGAACAATACATGTAACTCCGATCACTGTGCTTAAGCTCAAATTGTTGTATATGCACACTACTCTGTCCCATGATGATTTGCTGTTCCCCGTATGCATGCCTTTCTGGCTTATGTGACCCTACGTGTGGCAGGATCCTTCTCAGCTACGGCTCACGCGTAGAAGAATCAGCTCCTTGCGTTTTTTCCCAAATTCTTCTTGTCGTAAAGAACAGAATCCGACATTGCTGATCAATCGCGTCTCTCATGACCCAACCCTGCCATAGAACAAGAGAGGATCTCCTCAACCGATAACTCCAGTTCCACAACGCAATTTTCCACCCTCTCTGAAGGCGTAGGATCAGGCAACTCTAACGACGTCTGTTGTGCAGATTTCTGAGTCTCCATCAAGTTATCCGCAAGTTTCCGGATATCGCTCTTGATTGACGTGATACTCATCGAGTGCTGATTGAGAGACAAACGCATTTGCACCAAAGAATTGGCTTGTTTTTCGATGTGTTTCTGCTGGAGAAGACAGAGTTTCCGCAGATACAGTATTTTCTGGTCCTGCTCGCGTTCCTTGTCTTGTAGTTTCAGGATCGTTTGATTTTGCTGATAAGCGTGGTCCTGCTGCGCGAAAGCTACAGCTTCCAATTGCTGGATGTGTTTGACCTGTGACTCGATCGTCTTTCTGTGCATATAAATTGTTCTGGGGACAGTATATTTCTTGATCAAGGGGAGCTCGGGAACGGTATCGGCATCCGACATGTTGCTTTTACGATAGAGCGTGAGTAGTAACTGGAAGTTGTTTTGGCAACGAGGCTTCAAGAAAATACTGGGAGGGTGACGGAGCATTTGTAGCAGAGAAGCGAAGGATGGCGACTGCTAGGAGCCAGATAATGAACAGAATTTCACAACAGGTACGGTTTCAAGTTGGTGTCTTGTTACCAGGCCGTGGAGCACTACCTAACGTTCCACAACTCTGAGGCGAATCTTCCCTACGTATAGGGCCTCAAGTGAGGAGCCTTAGCATACATGAGCATCCGGGCTACCTTCCCTAGGCTGGTGCGGTAGGAGGACCTGGTCGAGGATCGACCTGATGAGCAGATCTTCGCTCACCCTCTCTCGGCGACTTGACAAAGAGTTTGAAGTAGTAACGCCGCCTGCCTTGCTTCATCGTCGGTGCCTGCCTCGGGTGGTCCGCCGCCATCCTCAGTCCTCCAGCCCTCGGATTTCTCCGCAGATTGAAGGACCGGGCCCTGTCCCCTATAGCAAGACGCAAGCGACGACGCACGGAGTATTGTGTTGACAGAGTCTTTGAACTGTCTGTTGGTGCATGCCCACTCATGAGCGACCTCAGGATGGTCGTCGGCGATCATTACGGAAGACTGTTCCATGGTACTAGTTGATTATGGGCGTGGAAGTCTCGAGATCGATTGATAAAAGAAGAACTAGTGGGCACCATCGCCGAGCTACGCGAGGGCATTCTGTGAAGCTTGCTTGATTGCTGACACGGCTCTCTTCAAGCTGGCCTCTTGGCTTCTGCAATTTACTCTATGGAGGAATCCTGCTCGAAGGCCTCGTCCGATCATTGCAGGTGAAATATGGGTGATGTTCAAGCACGCTGCCAGAAATCAAGTCCAATTACTGCCACATAACGTGACGCTTAATGCCAGGCCATAGTCGAGCAAGGCCAAGGCTGGGCCTCAAGACATCGTGGATGTGGACCATCAGCTATTAGTCGCCTAAATTGATAGCAGTGTTGGTAGAGGATTGCAGCAGCAGGCGTAGGCCGTTTCGCAGGATGTCACAGTTCACGTCTCATTAAGGGAGGCATGGGTCGATGGCTCTGGATCATGGTCTCGGATGCTACTACAAAATCGCTCGCCTCGAGTTGGAACTCTCGGCCCAGCATACTGGCAGCCGCTTGCAGCCCGGCGACGGGTGCTACGATTGCCTGCAGGGCTACTAGGGCCGCCCCGGCGCTTCGGCTGGCTGCGATATGGCTGGAGCTAGCGCCCGCAAACTTAGATAATTACCAGATTTATATCACAGCAAGGACCTCGCTCCATCCTCACGATGTCAGCCTTTGTCTTTCCTATCTTGATCTTTGATGGCAGCGGCTTTGAGAACCACTCGATCACTGCTTTCACGAAGTAGTAAGTGACCTAAAATCAGGAAGTAACATAGGAAGACGAAAGCCCCATGACTGTCTTTGGATTGAAATTGTGAAGTGTATATCGCAGGTTTGGTGAGCTGCGTGACCTGTAAACTAGTCCTCCTGCAACGCGAATGCTAAAATACCCATTCCATGTGTCCCGGTTGAAACAGATAGCATGTTGCCTTCTACCATGGGATTTCCTTCCTCCGCCTCAGCCTATTGAATGAAATACGTCATCTTCGGAAGCCGTCCTTTTCCTCACTCAACATGTTGTAAGTCGATACTCTGGGGGAAATTAGTGTAGTAGCCGTCACGTAAACTACGGGATAATTGAAATCACCCAACCTGGGTTGTGTCACTCCGCTCTACCTGCCCAGAACAGCTCGGAGACGGTGAAAACAGGTCTTGCTCCAACTTGCCCTGCGCTCTTCTGATTGCTTCCTGGAATTGCCCCTGATCTTGCAATGTCGCCTTTCTAAATGCAGATGCTTGGTTGATGATGCAGGAAGTTTCATCGACATGGAGACTGAAATGCTCTCTGAAGCTGCGCCATAGAAAGCTTTCATAAAAAGCTCCGGCGTCTTGAGAGTGACCTAAGCTGTAGAATGCCGATTGATTATGTGTGTCTGATTGAACACTGATTCCTAATGCGTCCAATATCTTGTCCGATAACGTCGACTGACTGCCTAGAGCATCAGCGGCGGACCGTCGTACACTGCTGCCCTCGTCCTTCAAGAGTTCCACAAGAGCGGCTATAGATGCATCTGATAACGTCGACTGCTTGCCTAGAGCGTTGGCGGCGTACCGTCGTACGTATCTGTCCTTGTCCTTGAAGAGTTCTACAAGGGCGGCCATGGCTGCGTCTGATAACGTCGACTGCTTGCCTAGAGCACCAGCGGCGGACCGTCGTACGTATCTGTCGTCGTCCTTGAAGAGTTCTACAAGAGCGGCCACAGTTGCGTCTGATAACGTCGACTGGTTACCCAGAGCATCAGCGGCGGACGATCGTACGTCCCTGTCATCATGCTTGAAGAGTTCCACAAGGACGGCCCTGGCTGCATCTGATAACGTCGACTGCTTGCCTAGAGCGTTGGCGGCGGACTCTCGTGCGTCGCTGCGCTTGTCCTTGGAGAGTTCTACAAGGGCGGTCATAGCTGCGTCTGATAACGTCGACTGGTTGCCTAGAGCTTTGGCGGCGGGCCATCGTACATAGCTTACCTTATCCTTGGAGATTTCTACAAGGGCTGCCACAGTTGCGTCTGATAGATGCCTCTGAGGACCGCTCAATGTGTTCAAGAAGACGGTTTTGTCTCCAGAAGCTGTCAAAACGCGACTTAATACTTCATCTGGAATCTCTGGTTCTCTTGTTAATTGTGATAATCCTGTGAAGTCCCTCTCGAAGAGCACCCATTGGATAAGCTTTTCTTCCCTTTGCTCCCGAAGGCCCTGCGGCAACTGGAGTGCCTCATTTAAGGAGTGCATGACGAGCCGTTGGTGTGCCGGTCCCAAAACATCGACAGACTCTTTTTCAATTTCCTCGAAGAAAGAACCCGAGCTCTCTGTTTCATCCAAAAGCCCAACGACGAAGCGCCATACGATGTTGTACCGCGTGTCGTACTTGTGTTTGTGGAGAAACTTATGAGGGGTGATTTGCTTCTTGTACTGTTGATTGGCTTCAAATAATTGTTGGGCATTCCACTTTCGCACGAAGTATCGGGCTGCGAAGTATTCTTGAAACGTCAAGTGAATGAAGTGGTAGGTTCGGTTAGTGGACTTGACTGATGGATCTGAAGTCCGCAGAAAAGAGAGGCATGGCAGTGTGTTGTCAGGCGAACGGATCCCGTCGTGCGTAATCTCCCTGGCCCAGATTTCATTAATGACGTTGCGATCGAACTCCAGCCTATCGACTACCAATCCGTTGAAGGCGAGTTGTTCGAGGAAATTGACTTCGTCCGCCACAAATCTCTCGATAAGCTGTTGGTTGCTGTTTCTAAGCTCATTGACCTGGATGATGGTTTTTTTATGCTCCTCTCCCAGTCTTGGAATATCTTTCCTCCACAGGCTTGTTTGAATGGCTTGATAGAGCGCAGTCATAGTCTCGACTTTGTTGTTGCTGTGATTGCTGTCATTCCAACAATAGCAGAAAGCATCCAGCTGTATGGGTATCCGGACGAGACTTCTGACAAGCTCGTGGCGTTGAAGGAAAGCCTTGATTTCGTCCACCGTCTTCGCATCCGTTTTGTCATGTGTTTTCTCAATGTACTCGTCCACTTGCGTCGGGTTGAATCCTATTGTTTCCAGCTCCAGGTCAATAGGCTGGTCTCGAGTAGGAATGCTAGCGTACGGCCGCGACGTGATGATGATATTGGGCTGGCGAAGTAGCTCGTCGCATAGAAAACGGGACATGTCAGAGTTTGCTGTAGCAATCTGATTCACTTCATCCCATCCATCGAGAATAAACAACGTTCGATTGTGCTTCAGGCCCTTCTTCGTCTCCTTAGCAAAGAGCTCGCCTGATTCGTCTCCTTGAAGCCGGAAGAACTCGTCAAAGAGAAATCTCTCGAGGTTATACCCAGAGGCTGGTCGCTCCTTCAAGTTCCTCAAAGGCACCCAGAGCACGCGGTCGAACAAGTCGCGCCACATACCGCTGGCAACGAAATTGTGTACCATCTTCTTGCACAGGGTGGTCTTGCCTACCCCAGCGCGTCCGCGAATCAAGACCCTCCTGGGCAAGATTTCCGTCCCATCGGATCTTATGCGTTGACTAAAGAGGTCTTTCAACTGAACTTGATAGTGATCCGATAACGTCTCGACTCTTAGTCGCCTAAGAAGCGAGGATGGCGATGACTTCGGCGCAGAGTTTTTCGCTTCCAGTTCGTCTTGCGAGGGCATCTTCGCTTGGGCCTGCTCTACGATTGCAAGATTGATGTAGCATTGATCCATTGGTAATTCTTCTCCTGATAGCCTCTTAATCATGAGCTTTGCACTCGTGTAGTGTTTGTTAACTAAGACGTCGTCGGCCTGCTGAATCAGGGGCTTGGCGCGAAGCTTCTCAATAACCGTCTTGATTGCTTTGAACCCGGGGTGATCTGGACTGTTGAACTTGTTGAGACCGGCATGATCTGTATCTACACTGACAGGGTCTTTTGAATAGCCTCTGGCTGAGTCTCTATTGACAATCTGCATGGAATTAGAAAAGGTTTAATAAAACGTAACGGCAGACTTACGCAGCCGATGGAGAGTCCCAGATAGAACGTAGGCTTTGTCTCATAAAATGATGTAATATGCTTATCAGCAGCAACATGCCGAAAGTTGTCTTCCAGGTCTGACAGTTGGTTGTGATTGCTTTGTAGGGTGAGGAGCAGTGCTGTGTTAGAGCCGAGCCAGGTGGTCAGCTTTCCCAGGAGAGATGCTGCGATAGACAGTGATGACCCTTGGTGAGGGGTTCCGAGGAAGATGATGCCGCATGTGTCCTCCAGCGTACTCGAGGACAAGCCCATCCCGCAAAGAGCCTGTGTCATGCTTTCAGTAAAGAGAAGAAGATGTCCAACGGTGGCCGTACCTTTTTAATGACGATACCGCCGAAGCTGTGCCCAATGAAGATGATGGGAAGGCGCAACCCTTCGCCCCGATGTTCGGCAAGTCTCTCCGCCAGTCTGTGACCGATCTGCTGTGCTGTCTTCTCGGGCGCATCCACCAGCCAGTCAGAGTTGTACGAAAAGAACAGGATCCTTGCAGTTGGGAAAGCGTCTGGGAGCAGGTGTTGAAGGAGGTTAACTTTTGGCTTGACTTTGTCGATTGATTTGCCCTCCCAGGTGTGCTCGGGATGCGCGCCCAGGCCGTGAACAGCGACAATCCTGCAAAGAGGTCAGTCATTGAGAAATATGTCCATGGGCGGAGACTTCTCACTCAAATTCAGGGTTACCTGCAGTTTGGTTCTTCAATGGATCGTAGATGATATCGAGGCCGTCGGCGCGTGCATTCCGCTGACCAGACTTGAGCCTAGCAATGAATGAGGCGACGGATCGGTGCGCTGCAAAGAGCAGTGCGGCAGTTGTAGCTATCCACAAAGCCCATGACGGCCACGTTCCAATTGCGAGAGAAATCATCACCACGCTCCAGCAGATACACTCCGCTTTGCTCGGGTTGTAGCCAGACCATACGGTGACCATGGAGAAATGAACACCAGCCAGAAGAGCTTGGGAGTGCCAGTAAGCAGCATTGGCTGGAGGTGCTGCTGCGCGCGTATTACTGCCTGGAATTAAACCACGCCCAGCTTGTTTGCGCGGGGCCAAATGAGGGGTTTTAGGCACGTCGTCCACTCGCAAGGGCCCGAAGTCAGCTAGGGTTGACACACAGCTTTATGCGCCTCATTAAGAAGCTAGACAGCGCCGTAGACTGGTCAGCAAAAAGATGGCTGCGTCTTGTCGACCAATGGCGCCATACTTATGTGCAGGAGTGATCAGTGTGGCTTCCATGCGCTCGGGCATGAGGAAAACACCCGCCCAGGAAGCTAGCAGGCGATCCGTACCGAGCCCGTTTAGGGCGCCCGCCGGCACTAACAGCTCAATAATATTTTGGGAGGGTTGATGACGGATCACTCAGCAACATCAGGCTTCGCACCGCCTCGCAAGGCAGTCTCATAGGCCACCCGGGGGTTCCAGGTAGGACAAGTCGGAGCTGATTCCAGCGCCTATCGCGGCATGCGAAGCAGGTTGGGGCCCAATTGAGGCCGACGATGGTAGGGCATCAGCATCCAATTAACTCGGGTTCGCCGCTTCGGCAGGCAATCAGGAGTCTCTATTACACAGCTTGTGTCTCAGCACCATGCAAGCCACAAAGCAGTCACCGTTGTGGCGCCTAGTGATGATGGTAGCATAGCTCGGCTGTTATACATGGCCTGCCGCCGGCTACTTCTTCACGTAACATGTCACGGTCCTCCACAAGAATGATCTTCCACTTTAGTCTAGGTACATCTAACTTAATGCCCCAGGGATCCCGGCTGCCGCTTGCCGTACCCCGAACGCGCCGCACTAACCCTCGCCTCTTGAGGTGGCCAACCTCGCTGACAACAAGAAGGCTACCGACCCCGAATCCGCCCTAGCCTTCGCCTGCTGTAGTGCAGTGTGGCCACCCAATTGCCAACGAATAGGTACTGTAGCAAAACACGACAACAACAAGAGCAGCGGCAACCAGCGGCCCAACTATCGAGAACACGGTGAAGCCGTAGGACGCTGACCGAAAGGCCTCGTTGTTCTGGAGGGCCTCCGTCGCAAGCCCGACTTGCATCGCCGTCAGGACGACAGCAATGTAACCGGTCGAGGTGGCCAGCAGCGCAAAGTTATCGTGGATGAACGAGCCGTACTGGTTCCAGCGAGACATGTAGCTGCGGAGCGGTCTCTTCCAGAAGAAGTAGATCTTGTTCAGCCGGCTAAGGCGGAGCTCGCCGTAGTGGAAACGTCGGTCGATGCAGGGGTAGATGGAAGAAACGTCCAACAGCTGTCCGACGGCAACCCTCCACGCCGCCCACTGCGCCTCTTCGGGAATGAGGTGCATCACCTTTGCACTGTGGAAATCGCTCTCATCCCAAAATATTGCAGAGCCAAAAACAGCCGTAATCCACAGCCATAAACAGCTGCGGCGTCTGCCGTCATCAAAGTGCCTGCTGAAGGCGGTGATTCGCGGCAGAACCAATAAGGTTAACATGACGTCATCTTATGAGAAAAGACTCAGGACCAACCCGCGCTGTATTTCCCTGGCCTAACCTCGCCCTTTTTGAGATTCGGTGCGGGCTGCACAGGATTTGTCACAGTGACCGTCTCAAATTCTAAAGGAAATTCCGCTACTTGTTTGCGCTTTTTTTCCTTGCCCTTCTTGGAAGCTGTCGGCTACTCGAACGTGACTTCTGGCACGCACTTCAATAGGGTCATGGCTAAGAATGATTTGGTCTTGATGCTTTGGTCTATTGCATTGTAATACATGTGTGCGTGGTTCCCTCCCCTGTAAAGCATTGTCATCCTCGCCATGCGATGGCATCCCAGCCCTCAATAAAACACTAAATTCCCGGCTGCAAATCGCTGCCGTGCTTATGACCCCGCGGACTTCGCCCTTCGTGTAATATGCACATGAAATGTTTCCTCCCTGCCCCGTCACCTCGTCGTCAACCTCCTGACGGTGAGTGTGTCCGTTGGCCTTCCGTGCTGTGGGTTCTTCCAGCCTGAATCTAACCGTTGAAACTTGATAGAGCCTGTGGCGTGGCCACCGGCCGGGCCTACTTCTGCGATGTCGAATAGTTTAGGTAAATCTCCCTGGGGACAATAGGAGACTCGGGCCAGGCGGGCTTGTCATTCGAGAGCATGCCTGGGGGCGGTAGTGCCTGTCCGTGGCTATGGTCCAAGTGGATTCCACCGTAAATGTAATGAGGGACGATGTTTGAGTTCTGGTCCTCCGGGGGAGGTGGGTACAGCACCCCGTGGGGGAAGTGGCTATTTATGACGCCAATCCGGGTGGGAGGAGGCCCATGGGACGCCACCGCGTGGCTGCCAGGTATGGGCGGGACCGGCGTGGCAGGGTGCTTGGACCAGTGCGGGCAGTCCTCAAGTATGCGGTCCGTAGTCAGGACCAAGGTACGGCTCGTCTACACAGATGACAGGTGTTAGTGACGATATGTAAGGAGAGGTTAATCATTCATACTTACCTTCGGGTCGTCGCGGGGGAGACATCCACACCAGCCATGGAGGGTGAAGTTCCGGATGTCGATCAGATGGTGAAAGTTAGGCTTTTTGGAGGGCTGGGGCCCACGCTGGGGAAACCAGATATAGATCTCGAGGTTGGCGGTCTTGATGAAGTCGGGCTGTTTGTCGCTGCGAAAAACGGCGTCGTATAGGCGGGCAAGGTCGGCCTGGTCAGTAAACTGCCAGACGTTAGGAAGGTGACACTTGGCGGGGTCGCTGAAGTCGAAGGTGTTGCCCACTGCTCTGAAAGGAGACACCTTCAGACGTTGCTCCTTTTCAGTGGCAGTGGTGTTGAGGAGATCGATGAAGGTTTTGAGGGTGTTGTGGCCGAGATCATCATGTGAGAGGATACCGGGCTTGATAAACATAGGCCGAACGGTGCAAAGTATCGTGTCCTCGGCCGGCTTCTGGTCAGTTGATAGCTTGGGATTCTCCGTAGCAGCAGACATCTTGCCCGAGAGGTGGTTGGTGGTTGCTTGGGAAGGAAGATTTGCCTTTGGATGCTTCCCTGGTGGTTGGGAGCGGTCGGTATGTGTGAAGGCGAGAGCAGCTGCCTCAGCTGGGTAATGAAGATAGTTTTGAGGGATGTAAGGAAGAAGAGCAGCCAAGTTTTTCTCCTGCTGGTGATATGGGAGGAAGAGAAGAGAAGGCGTTAGGCTTTTTGTTTCCTGGTGAAAGGAGGGGCCTTGGGAGCAGCCTGCGGTCTTAAAAGAGAAGGAGCGGCCTGAGAAGAGGGGAAAGAACGACAAAGACACAGCAGCCTTAACAAAGAAGGGGATAGTAACTAACAGGCAGTCAGGCAATAAAGTGCAAAAGGAAAGGGAGAAACTGGTATTAGGACCTGCTTGGTTGTTCAGAAGAAAATGCAATCCCCCGGTGCCTTCAGTACTGCGAGGGCCAAGCTTCACCTTTGAAACCCCACTTGCCCACCACAACTGCTAACCAACCGACTGCACACCTAGACGCCCTGGATACCTCATACCAACCGTGAGACACTTAGGATGACGGATTCCTCTTCTTCTGTAAAAGCATCTTTTTGTTGCTTCTTTGCTCCTCCTCGCTTCCTCTTATTCTAAGCATTAGGGCTGAGTGAGCTGAGAGGTTGACGACTGCGGAACTCTGCTCGAAATAAATCCACAATCATAACCCTGCCATTTCCTTGATCATACACAATGTTGCGCGGCTCTGCATCTCTGTGAAGGATGTGCAGCTTGTGGATTTCCTTATAAGCCGTGGCAGCCTTCTTAATAATGTCGGCCTGAGTAGTTTGTTGGATGGTCTCGAACAGAGGCAGTCCAGCCCAGCTGAGAAACAAAAAGTGCTCAAAGACACCACTATCATGGTAGTACGGTAAACCAGATCTACCCTGCTGAGGCATACAGGAATATATATCCCCTGGATAGGCTGCAGTCGGTTATAAATGTCATTCTCATGCTGAAGGCGGCCGAGATCAACTGGCTCAACGCCTTTGGCAATAAGGGTATAGCCGTGGGACGATAACCGCACCTTGAAGATTGCTCCAATCCGACCAGATAAGTAGAGCGGCACGGCATCCGCATCACGGCCACGATCTTGCGCTAGCTGAGTTCGGACAAACCGGAGAAATTGCTCTTGCTTAATGTGTTGATGTCCATGATCTTGGTAATTTGGACAGGCCTTATCCATTGGCATGCCGTACGCCAATCCCCGGAGGCATTCCGAAGTGCAGTACGGGCGGTCCTGTATCCTGTGTTGCTTCCTCGGGCCTTCTTTCCAGTCTCGACGTTGGCCCTGTTCACTGGCTAAGTCTGGCCCCGTTGATCGTGTAACATCCGTTTCATTAGATCGATTTGGAGTCGGTGAAGGCTGGGTATCTTCTTCGTCATCCTCACTATCGTCTCAGCGACTCGCGTTGGTGTCGGGTTGCTTGCAGCGAGAGCGTGTCTTAATCGGCGAGCGCTCGAAACCTTGCCATCGTTTTGGCTTGTAGGGAGAGGTGCGAACTTCCTCGCGTACGGATTCGGGGATATTTCTCAGTACATCGTCGTATTCTACAGCCCAAGTATCGAGAGCTGCAGCCGCGTCGTATCAGGATGGAGGAGGCGGTTTGGCACGGAGGGCCTGAATGATGAAGGCGAAGACTTACGCGACGGCTGTGTGATGAAGCCTGTTCTCGTCGTCGTCCAAGACGTCCAGATTAGGCACGCATACATAATAGTAAACGCTGGTGGGGTCATCCGGAATGTGAAGGAAGACGAAGACCTCTCCTGTACACACATAGCCATATCGGATACCCTTGCCAATCATGTACGAGAAGAGCTGGGTGACAACGGCAGCCACAAGCGCCTTCAATACAAACGCAAACCCCTCCCCGTTTTTGTTGATTACGTCGCGCTCCGGTTGAATTTCAGACGCCAGACCTGTGACAACCTCGTTGCGCCCCAGTTTATGCGGCGCCTTGTACTCGATCGCCAGGGCAGGGATATTCCGGCCGTCGGAGGTGCGATATATACAGAACTGGTCCGCCCGATTGCCCTTCCCCCTCGCCCTGCGCCGGGGCTTGCGGCTTGGCGGCCTCGAAGCTGACGCCGGTTGGCCAGTATCGTCCCTCTCGATGGATATCCGATCCAAGTGTTCGGATAGGCTGTCGTCGGTCTCGACAAGGTTCGTATGGCTCTCGAACGTCACGGTTCCCTGCAAGCCGAGATCGTCTCGCAGTCACGGATTCTTGTACGCCTCATCGATCAGCTTCTGCACCATGTTCTCGACAGTATCGCGCTCGAAGTTCCGGAGCCCAATTTCGCTGCTGATTGGGCTGAGCAGAGTCATCACATAGTCGAGTTGATGTTGAGATGGAAAGAGGGGCTGGGAGGAGAAAGAGGCTCCTGGCGGGAGCTGGGCCCAGATCCCTTCTTGGGCTGTTGCAAAATCATCCCACGGGATGATTCGTCGAGGGAAAATTCGACCGGTTGGATTTGTTGTGTCGCCTTGTGTAGTTAGCGAGCGGTCAGTGATAATCTGAATAGCAAGGCTGAGGGAGTGGCAAGCCTCGAGATAAGCTTGAAGTGTTTGTGGTTGTGACATTTTTGCAAGTTCTTCAGCTTCCTCGCGTCAGCGATCAGCTTCCTCGCGTCAGCGATCAGCTTCCTCGCGTCAGCGATCAGCTTCCTCGCGTCGGCGATCAGCTTCGTGAAGTTGCCGACGTAGTTTGGCAAGTTCGGCCTCCATTGGGAAAGAGTTAAAGAACCCCAAGATGGTCGCGCTGATTGTTGGATGGCAATCATATGGGAAAATGGTTACTTTGAGGCCCCATGCCTCTCGGCAAAACCTCAGCCTGGTGGATAAAACTTAGTAATGTCAGGGGCACAAATAAGTGGGTATGCTGCATGGGTCTAATTGGTGGAGTCTCGTTGGCCTAATGAGAAAGGGCGCGCAGCACGGGACAAATCCAGCTAGACTCATAGACCGTTCCACCAACCGTCAGTGATGGGTTGTCACAAGAGTGTGTATGAGGCAGTCAACATTGAGGATAATTAAATGAGTGTATATATTGATTAATCTATGATGATGGTGATGATGATAGAAAGAAAAGTTGGTGTGTTCTTCACGGAATCCGACATCGGAATATTTGGAGGTACTACGGTATATGTGCTATATGCATACTCTGGATATGCAATCCTGGTGCCTGACATATCCATATTCGGATAGTCTTATCTGATATGGGTTCTAGTACCTGCTAAACGCACCTAGGGTTATAGTTTCCAAACCGGCCGTTAACTACTGTGGATAATATGATATTGCTCCAGAGCTTCTAACCCGCGCTGTTGTCCTTGGAGAAGGTCGCGTTGAACATTGCTATGAACCTGAATGCACTGCCGGTGTAACTATGACAGTTGGAATACCAAAGTGACAGCTAGTATTTCGCCAACCTTGACACTCCCGCATCTGCAAATATGTCTTTCGTCAGTGTCAGAACTAGGGATCCCCTCGCTTATATGAAACTCACCGCTTACAGTCATTACTCAGTTATCTACATACACAGGCCAGGATTGCCTTACAAGGGATATACGCCAATCGTTTATATAGATCTACTGCAGGACCAGCAGA
>JANUHK010000476.1:0-14455 GCA_026319125.1 Colletotrichum noveboracense | reverse complement strand
GCCGGGCCCCGTGGACGGACGAACGGTTGTGGACGTCAGACAAGGCAAGGCGGATCATGCAGCAGCACAGCGAGCGGTTGGTCGGCAGCAAGATCAACATCAGCGGGTGGCGGCACATGGCCGTCGCCATCGCCAACCGGTATTTGAACGAGGCGTTCGGGCGGGCAGACGACAAAAACAACAATAACGACGACAACAACGACGACGACGTAGGGGTCGAGGACAGCGCATTGGATTTGCAGGCAGGGCACGGCACGCATGTGGCGGGGATGATATACGGGCGGTTGTACCAGGAGGCACCGTTCGGCACGGCGGCGTTGCGGGACAGGTTCCGGGCCGTCAGCCGGCAGTGGCACCAGTTATTAGGGTTCGGGGCGGAGGACCAGGGCGGCGGGGCACCCACCAAGCGGCGGCGGATGACGACGACGGCGGCGGACGAGGAGTTCGAGGGCCAGCGGCGGCGGCGGTTCACGCGGTTGCAGTTGGCCAACGCCGGCGGGCAGTTGCGGCAGATGATAGGGGACCCACAGGCGGCGTTCCGCGGCCAGCAGGAGCGGGTCATCCGGTCGATCATGCGCGGGGACGACCCAATCGTGCAGGTGACAGGCACAGGCGGCGGCAAGAGTTTGTCGTTTATGTTGCCGGCGTATTGCGCACCGGATGGGGTGACGATCGTCGTGACGCCGTTGGTGGCGTTGCGCACCGACATGGACGCGCGGTGTTCGAGATCAGGGTTGGCGTCGACGACGTGGCGCAGCGGCGGGCGGGCCAACACGACGGCAGCAACGGTGGTGTTCGTGACGCCCGAGTCAGCCGTCACGCAGGGGTTCCGGGATTTCGTTGGGCGGTTGCAGCGGCGGCAGCAGTTGGACCGGGTGGTGTTGGATGAGTGCCACGTCGTGTTGGATGGGTTGAGGGGTTTCCGGCTGGCGTTGCGGGCGTTGGGGCGGACGGTGCAGGAGTTCGGGGCGCAGTTGGTGTGTTTGACGGCGACGTTGCCGCCAGCGGAGTAGTAGTAGTAGTAGCGCGGCCCCACGGCACGGGTCGGGGCAGGGTAGGGTTAGCAAGCAGAGGAGAGCAGAGAGAGAAAGAAAAAAAAAGAAGGGTTAGGTAGGAGGAAGCAGAAACAGGCAGGGCAGGCAGGCAGGTCCAAGGTCCAAGGTCCAAGGTCCAAGGTGTAAGGTCCAAGGTCCAAGGTCTAAGGTCTAAGGTCATAAGGAGAGAGAGGGATAGGATCATAGGCAGGCATAGGCAGGCATACTGCTAAGCTAAGTAGGTAGATAGGTAGATGGATGGATGGATAGATTTGTAACTAGCTAGGTAGGGTAAGGCAGGCTGTAGTGACACGCGCTTGAGGGCATGAAGCAACGCATGCCCGTGGGGGCATAGAAAGCTCGACGCCCCTGAGGGCATGAAGCAACGCATGCCCGTGAGGGCATAGAAAGCTCAACGCAGTGCATGCCTGTGGGGGTATGGGGGCTTCAAGTGCTAAAAGCCCGATGCCTCATGCCTGGGGACATTGTCCAACTCACGCCCTCGCGGCCAAAGAACAACTTACGCGTTTGGGGGCTTCGCAGGCCTCAACCAAACCCCGCCCTACAGCTTTCATCTAGAAGCCGCATCAACATTCACGCATCTACTTACCTAGTCTTACCTTAGGAACGTTATGCTCAAGCCTAGCTAGCTGGTCCACATAAGGGTTTCCATCAAGCTTCATAGTGATGCACATCATATCGATTGTTCGAGAGCCGCAGGCCTCTCTCTCCCTTCGCAGGGAGTATTCAGATTGAGGGAGAAAGATGGACAATATAGTAAAGCGTGCGCAGGTGGCTAGTGAGCAGCACATATGTATACGTAGCGCTGTTACTTTCCTCTGGATTTCATCTAGAGATGGCGATAGGAAGATGGGATGAAGAAGGAAAGAGAAAACCAGGAGCGCGTCCCCTGGGGGAGGAAGCAGAGTTATCCACGCGTTTAATAAAAAGGTGTTTAGCTGTGAGTCAGCAAGCGCCTTACCGGAAGCGGACTCGTGCATAACGTCGCGTCGGAAGGAAGCAAAACAAACACGTCAAGCCCTGTATCGAGAGGAAAGACAAGCCGCTCCTATGATCAAGTCCATCATTCTAGACAGGTGAGACGAGTACAGAGCAATGGCCGGGCTATATGCGCGTGGAGAGGCCTGGTCGGTCAGCCTAGGGAAGTGAGAGGAGTAATAGCCAGCAGAAAGGCATGAGAAAGACGGGGAGATGCATCCACGAAGTAGCATAGTCGGGTGAAGTAAGGCAAGGTAGGTGAGGAAATAGAAGGAGGGAGGGTGTAGACCCTGAGGGAGGTCTGGGGACAGACAGCCCTTGGACGGGAGCGGACAGCTCTTAGAGTCTGGAACAACTGCGACCCCGTGCCGGAGGCCGCCCCACAGTAGTTGATTATGTCAGAGCCTGTTGAGCATCAACTGGGCGAGTCGCCCCTCGAAACCCAGGGTTAAAAGATGCAAATAGCGAATAGTTCCACGCGTCATGCTGTAGCTAGTAAAAAAAGTAGATCGAATAGCTTATATAGATAATATAGAGGTGATTTAGAGTTGAAACGGGCAAAATCGCTCATTGCAGCACTGAGACGCTTTTTTTTCTGCATTTTATCACAAGATGTATTTGGATATGCACTAAAAGTGTGCGCCACACAAGACCACCATCCAGTCCCAATAAGTATACACATCCAACAGATATGCTGTATTAGTATCATGATGAATCTTTACATCGTCATAAACAGATGACCAGCTGGGCTACACATACCCTTATGTGTAGTGATAGTCAGCCCAGGTTAAGCTAGAAGAGCGTACGAGACAACACGGCTATCCGTTCAAGGGCGATGAACAGCGGGTACAAGCATCCACGGCATTCACAGTTGTAAGTGCATATTAATTCCCTGAGCCGTTGTGGCTGGCTTGTCGCCGTGCCGCTGGCCGCTGGCCGCGCCGCGCCGCCACGGCTGGCCCGCCCTCGCCTGGCAGCCTAAAGCAGCAGTCTCAGCCAATCACATCCAGTCATGCTGAATACGTACCCCTTTTTTGAGTACCATCTTCCCTTTTACGCACACCCACATATCTCATCTCACCAACAGCACTCCCGCACCCTCTTAACCACTCAACCACCCAGTCCTAAACCACCACCCTGGAAACAAAGGGGGAAAAAACAGGAAAACCCGATAGTTTCCTCCATCAGAAAGTGCACATCACCGCAATGACCAGAGTGCCCGCCAACCAGCGGAAGAGGAAGCGTGACGAGAGCGACGATAAGAAAGCGGCTACGGCAGCGCCGTCAGGGTCCAGGAGGCGGGTGCGGGCCAGACGAGAAGACGAGGCCAGCGCACCCTTCACAGAGACCTCGTCCGCGCGAGAACGGGCACAACCTTTCCTCCTCGCTGTTGCTAGGATGCCCGTTGACATGCTCAGCACAGCCTGGAGCGTCGGAAAGAACCGGCCGATCAACGCGGCCCACGTCCAGGAGCTGGTACACGCATTCAGGAGCGGCGGGCTGGAAAGGCGGGCGCCGGAGAACCGTATCGTCGTCCTCTGCAGCGCCGAGGAAGTCAGGCGTATGCTACAGGACGGCGGCGACGAGCGCGACGAGGACGACGAGGACGATGAGGACGACGAGGATGACGAGGACGGCCCTCGCGAGCTATCCTTCCTGCGCTGGGCCGAAGTCAATGGGACCAAGGCTGAGGTGATGGCCGGCCAGCACCGCATCCAGGCGCTCCGCGAGTACGTCAAGGAGACGGGCGCGCCGGGTTCCAATCTGTGGTGGGTGTGCGAGCTCTACGATAAAGGTAGGAAGGCGCACCCTCCCCCCTCCCCCCTCCCCCCTCCCCCCTCCCCCCTCCCCCCTCGCCATTCCCATCCGGTTCACCACACAAAAAGCATAAGGATGATGGTTCACGAGAGGCTAACGGACGACATGGAACACTAAAGACCGCCTGCCGCGCGACCTGAACGTCAAGCTGCGTGTTAACCGGCGGGACCCAAGCCTGCCCGACAACCACGGGCAGATCTGGATGCAGCTCGCGTCCATCGCCTTCACAGGAGGGCGGGAGGACGAGGGCTTGGGCGGGGAGGACGCCGCCCCGCACGTCATTGAGGCACTCCGCCTCGGCGGCGACAAGCACTTCCCAACGCGGAGGCTCATCACGTTATGGAACCACCGGAGGTGGCGGCCCACCACGACGCAGTGGTGCCGCACGAGGTTAGGGCTGGACACCTTCAACATCTCATACTTTGAGTGGATCGCCAGCCTCCGCATCGATGAGTACTGGATCGATGCCTTGGGCGAGGTCCTCGGCGTCCTGGCCGACCTGCCCGCGGACGAGCGGGATAACATCACGCCTGCCGACTGGGAGAGGCTCTCAACCTGCCAAGCCGCCCCCAACGTCACAAGCGTGTTCTACGCGCCTGGGGAGCAGCAGGCGGGGCAAGCGCCGCGCACCGCGCGGGTCGACGGGTTCCTCGCGACGCTGGATGACAGCACCTACCGCCTCGTCCACGACCACATCGCGGAATCGCTTGTGCTCACGTTCCCCGACCTGAGGCGCGTCCTCCACTGCAGGAAGCTAGAGATCCAGACGGCCGTCCGCGTGCTCCATCACGTGATCCGCTGGATCAGCCCAGAGCAGGCCAAGGCCGTCGACGACATCAGGCCTAAGGTGAGGAACAAGCCCCTCCTCCGGGAGCACCTGTCGATGGCGCTAGACGAGCTCGCCTCAAGCAGGGGCTGGGCGCCCGGGGCCTTCCCTGCGATCGCGGCTGTCCAGCTGCAGAGACGCGTCCTGGACTACGTGCGGGACAACCTGGCTGAGTTCCGGGCGCCGGAGCTGCTCCCGCTCCTGGACGACGACGACGCGCCCGCCGAGGGGGAGGACAGCGACGAGGGCGGCGGCTCATACGGGCAGCGCTTCAACTACGTCGCGTGGGCACGCCTGCTGAAGCTGGTGCGGCAGACGACCGATAGGGAGGGCCATACACTGCGGCCATCGTGGCAGACGGAGCGCGCGACCAGGAGGTGCGAGCGCCAGGCCAAGGCCTCCACCCTCGTGCAGGGGTTCTGCGCCGGCCTGTTCAAGCTCGCCGGCCAGCAGGACGCCGCGGCGATGCGGCTCGCCCAGCAGAAGGCGGAGGAGCTCGTCAACGCCTATCTGTACCTTGCGTTCCCCAACAGCTCCCCAGCGGCGGCGCCGGACCGCCCTGACGACCCTAGCCAGCCGACGCAGGACGCGCCCGTCATCGCCAGGCAGTCCTCCCGCCAGCGCCAACGCAGCGGCGGCGGCGACGTCGACGACGAAGATGGCACTCAGCACGTAGCACGACCCAGCCGCCGCAGCAGCATCCCCCCTTCCTCCTCGCCGCCGCCGCCGCATCAACAGCGGCGCCCTCTGCCGTCGCCCCCAGCGCCAGCAACTACCGCCAGCCAGAAACCAGGGCTACGCTGGAAGCTAGGGCCTAGAGCTAGGAAACCGGCCAGCGCTGCGCGGCAGTAGGGGCGTTGGCACGTTCTGGGTTCCCCTGCATACCAGATAACGAATGCGAGAAAGTTAATTCCGCCAATGGAAAATGTCTCAGCAGATGCGTGCGCCTGCCGGGCAAATATAAATCAGGTTTCTTATTTCCCACAGCAAAGTGGGTCTCGCAAATATAGTTTGATAACCTATTCCTAAGCGACCATCAGCTTGCTTTTTCTTCTTGCTATCCCATGCCCTCCCGGGCACGCCAGGAGGGCATACGTACATGCATAGATGCTGCTGTGCATCTGCCTCCTACGCCTATAGTGGGCGAGGTCTATAGAGGGAATAGGGTATGATCAGCAGCAACCTGTCCACTACCTGCTGAATAAGTGGTCAGTAGGTGGTCTCCTCCCAGTGGAGGATGCACAGGTGGTTTCGTATAGCAAATAGAGGGCGTTTTGTAGGAAATCCCTCAGCTAACGTGTAGATTACACACAACTAAGACCGTGGATAGCAAGGCCTACACTACTATCACACTATAACTATACTAAGATGTCTACAGCTAATGAGGGAGATGTTGCTACTGAGATGCTGCTAGTGGATGGTGAAGCCTTCTCTGATGTTGGTGCTGCCTCCGACCTGGATGGCGACGAGTTCTTCGTTGACGACCAGCAAGAGGATGAAGGCAACGATGGGCGGACTAGCTACAGGTGGGCGGTGGACCACTCCTCAGGGCACCATAGGTTCCGAGGTATATATGTAGAAGGAATTCAACCAGGAGCGAGAAGAAAATGCTGACGCCTCTCACACCTATCCACAGCCAGACGCTTTATCGAAAAGGTCCTCCGAAGCGATTTCGAGCCAGCCGATGCTATCAAGATGCTGCAGGAGAAGCACACGATTGACTTCGGGTCCCGCGCTGGAGGCAGCGCGCCAGCGAAGGCCACGGACGCCTTCTTCCCGCAGTTCTTCCTTGACTTCTTCAGCATCGTCGGCAAGCCACGCAGCCCCATCACGAAAAGCGACGGGCCCGTCTTCGACAACATCGAGTTCTCTCTCGAGTCATACGCAGCGCCCTACAGCGCAAAGCATATCGGCGGCATCCCGTTCGATATCACCGGGCGCACGTTCAGGGTCGCTAAGGCTGGTACCCGAGAGGTCTGGTTCGTCGTCATGCACCCCGTGGCGCACGAGCCGACCTCCAGGGGCGGGGCCCCACGCGAGAGACCAACAGCCTTGGACAAGAGCGGGATGCCGGCCGGGTTAGCCCGCGAGCTGGCCGCATACATCGTGGGCGTCTTCCAGTCGCCGCAACTGCTTGGCGAGGGGGTTGAGGCCTGCTGGCGGTTGGGGACAAAGAGTACCCAGCGCATAAGCTCGGCTAAGTGGCAGGTCTTCCAGCAGCAGTTCATGGACGGTTGGGCCGCCTGGGCTAGCACCCACAATCCCAATTCATTCTGGCGACGCCACGAGCCGGCCTTTCACGCGTATGACTACGGCGCGAATATCGAGATCCAGGTCAGCGATACTATCTACGACCTGCCGCGCGAGAGACATATACCCTATGAGGAGGAGGAGGAGGAGGAGGAGGAGGAGGAAGGGGTGGAGGACGCCGAGCAGGATGCCGAGGAGGAGGGCCTCAGAGATGGAAATTCTCGGCAGGAGGTCGAAGAGCTCTCTCTTAACGAGGGACAAAGTACACATAGCGATACAGTGGAAGGCCGGGAGTACCAGCAGATGCTCAGAGAGAGCAGGGACCTACAGAGCATGATCGTGGAGCTCAACGCCCGCTTTGATCTCAGCAGTATCAGTGCTATATCGTACGCCCTCGCAGTCTGTATTAACAGCGAGTCGGGCGGCTCACAGACGCGCTGCCTCCTCGCCGACCGGAACATGGTAGCGCGAGAGTACCCTGGTAACCGCGACTACACCTTCTACCCGCAGGCCTTCCACCCCACGTATGGAAACTTCTCATCTAGCCAGCCGCCCGCCTTCCTCAACTCGCTCTACACCGCTCTACAGGGGAATATGAGCGACCGCAATGAGGGCGCAGACGTGCTGTCGTTCGGCTACTTCCAGGGCTACTCCAACATCAAGAGAAGTGTGCGCCACAGCGCCAGCGCCCTCCTCGCGACGAAGGGGTACGCAACAGCAGCACTAACAGCGCCAACGTCGTACACATCCGCCATGTCATATACAAGAGACAGGCGGGAGATGCTGCTACGTCGTATCCGTGGCGACCTCACGCCCGAGCAGCCTGAGGAGTCTAAGCCGTTTGCGCGAGAGCGCAGGCAGCTGGACATCGCTATCGAGAAGGATGAGGTGGCATACCGGATGGAGCAGGTCGTATCACTCAATATACGACATATGGATAGTGTTGAGCGCACATTCGAGAACGTCATTCGCCCTATCTTCCAACTCATGCGCTTCTTCCTCACAGAGCATGAGTCGTATGTCCATATCTTTCGGTCTATACCAGTGGAAATCTTCCCGCGTATCATGTCAGCCTACTGCCGCCTGTTTGAGCTTGCTATCAGTGAGATGGACCGGCGTTACGTTATTGGCGGCGAGCGCGGCCTAGACCTCGCACACTCCGAGGCCGTCGCAGTACTTGACCGGCTTGGTGGGTATATCTTCACTGGGCATGAGCGCCACCTGCCGAAGACAGTGCTCCGGCCGCTAGGCACCATCGACAGCCTTCTAGCTGGGGCGTGGCCCTACATCGACCCAGCCGTACTAGACCTCGGTCCAGCCGGGGTAGCAACTTGCTTCATGGACACTAGCCGGTGGCCCCGCTCTACGAAGACGGGAAGGCTTATACTGCTCCATATTAGCGAGCTACAGCACCACTACGGCGACCGCATTGCCTCCCACCGGGAGACTGAGATCTGGTTCAGCCAGCTAGGCCGAGACGCATTCAAGAGCCATGCAGCCGTGACGGAATATGCGACGGAACTCCTGCGGGAGATGTGGATCCCACAGACGAAACTCTTCATAGCCAACCAACTACGGCGCAGGCTGCAACAAGGTAGTAGCGACACTAGCAGCATACCTATCACCTTGGAGCAGAAAGAGGCGTGTAAGTCTGCTGTCGAGGCGTGGGAAGCAGCGCCAGACGCCTTTACCCACGTGGCGCTGCAGCGGCTAACTAACGGGCTCACCTCGGGCGGCTCGCGCATAACAATAACCTTGTCGAGGACGCGCACCAGGCATGACTTTGCAACTGAGCTTCTCCGCGTTGTCTCTACCGAGAAAGGGCGGGCGGCGTCCGCGCCAGTTAACGCGACATGGCCGGATCATCTACAGGCGGCCATGACTAGCAGCAACCAGGCTAGCAACGGGCTCAAGCCGGACGAGTGGGTCTCTGTGCTGGCTGGCCGACTCCTTGCGGCCGGTGTTGAGTGGGTGCCTGACGCCGTTAGGGGCCGCTTAACGTCAACAACCGTCGTCAGCCTGCGCGGCCGAGAGGTCGCGCACGCAGTAGTAACCGGCCCGCCTGGCTCCCTGAGGCGCGCGGCGCAGGAAGCTCAAATCAAGCACGAGAAAGCTGCGCATGACAGGGCGCTGCGGCAGACGCGCAGAACCATCAGCTTCGGCTGCGGCTTCCCCTTCACCGACGTCCCCAGCCTCATCACGGACGGTTTTCTCAAGGCTAAGGCGATCTTCTCTAACAAGGGCGACCTACGGGTTCTAGACCACTATCAGCTGGCGATAAACTGCCTCTCTAACAACATCGACGACCCCCTCTGTTGCCTGATGCTGATGATCACATTGACCGTTTGCTCCTCATCGGAAACGCCAGAGGTTGCGCCTGGGTCGCGCGAATTCGGGACCGCAGCCAAGAGGAAGGACCCGGCCCAGCTGGCCCTCGTCATGGTCACGAGGATGATGTGGTTCCTCTACCCCGCCTCTTTCCCCTGGAAGAAGGGTTCAAGTGGGACGGCCTATGATGTAGCCGAGATGACGAAGAAGATTGGTACAGTATAACGCAGGGATGGTGTGAGGCTTATGATGCTAATGGCGCTGT
Source organism: Colletotrichum noveboracense (assembly GCA_026319125.1). Taxonomy (NCBI): domain Eukaryota; kingdom Fungi; phylum Ascomycota; class Sordariomycetes; order Glomerellales; family Glomerellaceae; genus Colletotrichum; species Colletotrichum noveboracense. The sequence continues at coordinate 4,935 of JANUHK010000476.1, read as the reverse complement.
AGAGCATAAGGGGTGCAGCAACCGGATGTTGCGTGAGCTGGGTTGGGTCACCTCAAAAAGCAACCGCGACAGCCCCCGAAACACAGACCTGCAGCTGCGGCCTCAAGAGGACCTCCTCCAGACATTCCGAGAGCTACGGTCGGCCATGAGACGGCCAGACGACTTTATCGGCGTGGTCTTCAACAGCCAGGACAGCATCTGGACGGAGCGTTGCGCGAGCATCATCAAGGATCGATAGGGTTATGCAAATACAATAAACTGGAGTAGGAGATGTAGATGCTTTGGGTTTTTTCCAATTTCGGTGGGCGAATCCGATAGGAGCCAGGTGATGCGTTTCTCCACCAGCCTCTCTTGCTGAGCTATCACGCGGGGGACACGTCGACTGTCGTGTCGAAAGGTTGTGTATCTTGCCAACAGGACTATTGTCCTGAGGAAGGAGAGTATAAACGGGGATTGGAGATACGAGAGACCAAGATATAGTATATAATGTGAGGCTAGGCGGTTCCTTGCAGGAGAGGAAATTTGCGAGGATGCAGAACACTAAATAACCACCACGCTGCTTGGCTCTCTATATATAGAGAACCCTAGGTCTAACATTACGTCCACGATGGCTTACGTCGGAAGCCGTTGAACGCCCCACCGTAGAATTAGGTGGGTCCGTTGAGACAAGGGCGGAAACCGTTGTTCACAGCAGGGTGGAAGCCGTTGAGACTTTCCATAGTAAAATAGGTAAAAGTAGCATGCAATTAAAGCCAGGATTCGAGCGATCATGAAAATGCAGTTTTCAGTGTCGTATTCAATGATGTGAGTCCAGAAATAGGTGAATAGGGTAGTAGAAGTTTTTATGATGTCGTCCCAGCCCCCACATTAACCAGCCAATCATATAACAGGACCATCAGCCAGACCAGAGAGCCCGACTACTCAAGTATTCGCCGTCAGAACGCGTCGAGATACGACCAACCGTGTACAAACATTGGCCGAAACCAAGCATCACCCCACTCCGTGCCCCCCCGTCCGACTGGAAATCTCAACGCGTTCCCTATAACTTATCGGCATGGAAAGACAGATATTAAGTAAGTGCCCACTGATATTCCCTTGAGGATGTTTGAGGGAAGGCGAGCTGGCTTCCTCCCACACCTCTCGGGCGAATCTCCATGCGATTTGGTCTTCTCTCCTGTGTCGAATGTTCACATACGGCCATACCCATTGGAAAACTCGGGATCCCGTCCGCTCTCCCATAGATAAGCCAATGAGGGCCGGATTAGTAGTTGGGTCGGTGACGACCAGCGAATACCTGGTGTTGTATGTTTTTTTGGTTCCCGCCTAACATTACGTCCACAATGAACTTGAGTAGAGTTCATTGAAACGGCGCGCCTGCGGCGCTAAGGCTAGGTCTCTATCATGCTCTATTGCAGAGCTATAATAGCGTTTATAAGCCTCTATTACTTCTGTCCCCTAGAGCAACTTAATAGGCTCCTAGGTCCTCTCTATATATCCTTCCTACTTAATTAGAACTTTGCAGCGTTGCTTATACCCTTAATGCTTCTAGGTAGTAGCATCTATACTCTCTATATTCTAGGTCTCTTTGCTTTTATTATCTATAATTAGTAGTAGCTGCTTATTATCTAATATTTAACTAGGTAAGGGGTTATTACCTATACGCTTTAGGATATCTATATAGAAGCATAGGTATATAGCTGCTAATATATCAAGCTCTACTATATATAGTGAGATAACTTTTATAACTATGTACTTATGGTGTAACTAATCCAGTTTCTTGCAAGGCCTAGGGGATCTATAATGCCCTATATAAAGCTAGACTTTGTTACCTACTTTTAGTCTCTCTATAGGCTGGCGCTTCTTATTAGCTAGCTCCTTATAGCGTTATTATGTTAAGGTGAGGGTTAATTAGGCTATATCTATTATATCTTAAAGCCTTGTTACTAATTTGCATGCTTAGCCCTCATAGGTGCCCTCAGGGCTTACTAGGTCTGCTTCCTTAACCTTAATAGGCTCTAGGTTATATCTATGCTCTAAGAAGAAGCTACTCATCCTAATAGCGCTATTATTGCAGCTATAAAGCGCTAGCTGAGCTGCTAGAAGGTTATATGCCTAGTCCTTCTATAAGTAGGTAGTATAGTTATGTAGGTAGGCCTGGATCTCCTGGTTTATCCTCTCTAGGCCTCTATTAGTCTATAGGTAGTAGGTGGTGCTAAGCTGCTGCTCTATTCCCAAAAGCTTATAGAACTACCGCTAGAAGCAGCTTGTCTAGTTGCTCCCTCTATTGCTCATAATTAACATAAGGATGCTGTGAAACCTGAAGTAGCAGTTCAGGAATCATTCAGCGCAGGCTTCAGCTTCCATGCTTTCTATCGCCTTAAGGGTTACACCTTTACCTAGCTAGTCAATAATTACCCAAAGATATCTCTCACCCTTATCCATAAGGGGAAGGTTGGTAATGAAAATTATGAAATCCATGGCGAGGTCGCTTTGTATATACTATAGTATCAGTAGTGGTTTCAGAAGTCCCTTACAATATTCCCTCCAGATATGACTATGCCTGCAACTATCGCAGTTACAGCAGAATCACCATATTAGGTGCAACTAACCAGGCTAATAGAACCATCTACTAACTAGCGCAAGGGTGTTATCTCTTCCTAGATAGCTACTAAGCATTGAGTTATAGGTGCTTTAAATGATATAGGTGTGTAGTGTGTTTATATTATTATCTAGATCTTTATTACCTAATACCTAAATCTAATCTCTAAACAGTAGTCAGTTATTATTATTAATCTCACACTTAGTAATCTGAACTTTTAGCTTAAGGCTTAAGGGGAAGCTTCTTTCCTATTATTTCATAGCAGCATAGGCCTGCTAGTAGACTTTATCTTATGCTTAGGTCTGATCCTAGAGTTACTATAGTTCTTTATCATTAGTAAATAAAAGCATTAATAGTGCTACCTCTATATATTATATATATGCTAAGGGTAAGGTTACTTCTAGGAGGAGCTATAGGATTTAACCTTATTTACGCTCATCCTCTAGAGATATAGGTACATCTTATTCACATCTAGAGAGTATGTCTAGCATTACTACTTTGCTTCCTAGCTAGTACTATATCTCAAAGTTATACTAAGATAGTTCCTCTGCTTATCAGCTTTGCTGTTCTATAAGTTTCTACTTTATTATAAAGTACTTTAGGTTCTTATGGTCTAATAGGATCCTAAAGTAGCTAATACTCTTATAGTATAGTCTTTAGTAGACTTATTTTGTTGTAGGTATACTAATTCTTATTTAGCTTATCATTTTTCATCAGGGTCCTAGAAGAGGGATCTTAAGGTTTCCTTAAATCTGCTGAAGCTACTATAGATGTTATAAGTTTCTATTAAACATTTATCTAGTGTTTCACACTTAAGGAATTCTTCCTAGATAGGTTTGAACTATTTGAGGGCTCTCCCTCATAGGTAGGTGGCTGCATGGACCACCTTTTCAGTCTGGTTAGTGAAGTCGCTATAGTGGAAATTCTGGTAGTTCTTGACCTAGATCAGAAATCCTTTGAGGTAACCAGGGGTGCTGTTATAGGTTATTAGAGGGCTGAGCTTAAGTTTCTGTTGTCCTCCTGTGGGGGTAGTAATAATGTTAGTAGCAGCCTGGAGTATATTGACTTCGTTTTGGAGTTCTTATATAGTAGGGTTGTTACCCTATCCTCCTAGGTGGAGAACCTCATTTTCAAGGTCTAGGATGCATTAGGGGCTGTTGCTAAGTTCTTATATCATTTCTTTAAGTCCTTATAGTTTAGTAGTAGTATTATTATATATCCTTTATATTTTAGTAATATCCTTATCTCCCTTCTTAACTTAGTTCTAGAGTTTTTTATAAGTTTCCTTCTTAAGGGTGACTTCATCATCTAAGTCAACTACTATTAGGGCTCCTTTAAGTTCTTCAGCTAGGCTTTTAACTAGTTGTTTGGAAGAGGTGGAGCTTCCTAGGGTAGGTGATTTAGTAGAGGCGTGAGAAGATATCTTATCTATACTATTTAGTAGGTATTAATAGTCAACTTACTAAATAGGAGCAATTAAAGTATTATAGTCAGCTATCCAACAGTAGGGTCTGCTAACAGAAGTTAGGGATTGACGTTAAAACAGTATACTAGGGGCGTGGTCTGGGTTATAGGTTGTAGGCTATAGTAGATCAGGTCTTCAGAGGCTAAGGTGATCAGTCTTAGGCTTAATAAGTAATTTGCAGTGAAGGTGAGCTGAAAGTATCTAAAGATATTTATAAAGTTAATTACTAAGGAGCTATAGAAGTCTGACCTTAAGCTGGGCTCAGGTTATACTATATATAAGTTCTGAATAGTACTTTTGGTTCTTATTACTATTCCTTGCCCTGATGGAGTCCATCTTTGCTAAGTACAGCCTCCATATTCTTAGCGTATGGATCTAATCTCTTATCTTATCGTCACGTGACTTATACCATAGTTCTTCCGTTTCCAAGTAAGTCCCTGTTGTTCCCATGATCCTGCAGTACAAATGTCCTGTCCTAGCCGCCTAACGCCTGAGTGGGTTGGTCAACTGTTATCCATGCATAACGGGTCGTAACATAATAAATCTCTTATCTAGCCTTATCTTATTCTATATCTGCTAAGACTATCCTATATATTCCTTACGCTTTCCTATAAACTTTAGGGGGTCTAGCAGGGGTTTCTTTTGCCCTTCAACTACCATTATTTGATTATTGCTTATTGCCTATATAGTTATATTAGCAGTAGATAGGGTTGGTATGCTGCTTATAAGCAGCATAGGGGTTGCTCTATCTGTTGATATAAGCCTATTCAGAGCTGTCAAGAGCTGCGTTATCTGGTCCTAAAGAGGATATATGCTTGCGTTAACTGCTTTGTTAACCTTGTGGTTAATCTCTGCAGTTATTACGTCGTTT
>JANUHK010000475.1:0-14551 GCA_026319125.1 Colletotrichum noveboracense | reverse complement strand
CGCTGTTGTCGCTGTTGTCGCTGTTGTCGCTGTTGTCGCTGTTGTCGCTGTTGTCGCTGTTGTCGCTGTTGTCGCTGTTGTCGCTGTTGTCGCTGTTGTCGCTGTTGTCGCTGTTGTCGCTGTTGTCGCTGTTGTCTCTGTTGTCTCTGTTGTCCCTAGGAAGTTATGCACCTATGCTAAAATTGCAGGGTGATGAGCACTGCAGCCGGTGCTATGTTCAGTGAGACATGTTTCTCCTTCTGTTTACGCCGACCACCGTGGCCAACGAGGTTCTCAGCAACTTCTGAAAAAGTCTTCACGGTAAATTTTATCGTAGCCATACATATAAGAGGCCTTAATACCAAGCGCTCCATCCCAAACTTTCCTCATCTTCAATTCCAAATCAACACACTCTCCCGCGCAAAACAAACCGGCAGCCTGCAGATATACGCAAGAATAGTCGCCTGTACTGTCGACGTAATCTCACAATCTATTCTATCAATGTCACTGCGGTCACAACTAACTACCACGACAAGGATACCGTACAACAAGGTACAGAGAAGAAGACAAACGAGGAAGGAAGAAAGAAAAACAGAGAAGCCGAGGACAGAGAAACAAAAGCGAACGATGTTCAAACGACTTCTCAAGTCCGGTCTCTCGGTTGCCGAACACTCATCAACCACTGCTCACGTTCGCTTCCGCCCCTCCATCACAGCTCAAGCCCGTTACCATCGAACAAGTCGTCTTTCTCAACGCGGTACCGAATCGAGCTCCACATCGACCTTCAAACCAAGCTTCAAAAAGAGACCCAAACGGATCATGGAACTAAGTCCTGAAACGAGGGATGAATTAAACGCTGAAGTAGGCTATGAAAAGTACGGCCTCACGCTTTCAGAAGATGACGTTTTTTGTCCAATCGAAAACCCCCAAACCGCAAAGTGGGATCTCGCGCTATCCGATAAAGACGTCGTTAGAATTCTGGAAGGCTACGACCCCGAACGTATGGAAGACCGCTGGGCGCTTCGGGCGGATGGACCAGACGAGATGGGGAACATTGTTTTCCACGCGTACCGGAGTTGGACTGGAAATGAGATAATACGTCTTCAGGTTACGGCTCCTAGGTTTCGTACGAGTGGAACTCCCTCTACTGCCGAAGCAAAGGTTGAGCGTGAGGGGCAGAATGAGAACGCGAGAGTTACGGAGATTACTTGGGAAACTGCGCCAGACATATGCCGACCGTATACGGAAGATGGGACGAAGAAGCAGGCGTTTGGTTTTTGCAAATATTGGCTGGGCTGTGAGTTGAAGTAAATAAATGCAGGCAGTTGCTGGGGTGTAAGCTCTGCGGTCAAGTTGTTGTCATTCGCCTCTCTTTTGCTTTTCCTACTTGTCTACGGAAGCAGTGGGCCTATTCGCACGTATAGCTGCTGACAGTTGGAGCTGCTGCTTCGGCGACTTCCTAATGGTCAGAATGAAAATCCAAGTGCCTTTCTCGCAGGGCTGTGCCGCGTTAGCTACTGCATTGCATGCGACTCCGCTTCTGACTCCCAAGCTGTGTGAACCAATGAAGGAAAGCGACCAGTATCCTGATCACTGCCTTTTATGGCGGAGATCATGCGGTTTGGATACGTGTCTTTGCATTTGTTTTTTTCCCACTTCAGCACGCCAAGTTCCACCTGCTCTCCCCAGTGCTACTTAACGACGACTGATGCTCGCTCAGCTCCCACCGCCCGTCGAACAACACTTGGGATTGATTGAAACTGACCATTTGATTTCATGACAGTGTGTCCTCAAACCCAACAACTTTGCGGTCACTGTCTATCTATTACTACCTCCACCTGGACCTCCACCAACCTGCCAGCCGCTTCTCACGCCACCAGTCTGTGCGATAGTCAAATCAGCAGGTGTCAGAAGTGAGCAGCACCGGCTGTTGCTCGAATTCGTTTGGATCTCCTCATATACCGGCAGGACTCGCATATCTCAAGGATCAGCATGTCAAACTTATATCCATGACGCTGTGAGGAAGCCCCAACGAGCACATGGTATCAAGAACTGGGAGACCCAAGACCAGCAAATACACGACGCGGAAGATCTTCGGTTTACTACCCTCCATCATGCGGCTAATAGAAACAACCACGCTCGCCATGGAAACCCACTACGGCAAATTTATACCTCCTTACGCAATCCTCTCGCATACCTGGGAAGACGAGGAAGTCACTTTCCAGGATTGGACCAGCCCCATGCGCAACGGTATGAAGGGTTTCCAAAAGATACATATGACATGCCAACTTGCAGCCAGCAACGGTATCCAGTACGCCTGGGTCGACACCTGCTGCATCGACAAATCCAACAGCGCAGAGCTTTCCGAGGCCATCAACTCCATGTACAAGTGGTACCAAAAAGCCGAAGTGTGCTACGCCTACCTGTCAGACCTCCGCCTCCCTGAATCACTACCTGAGGACGCCTCGGCCCCAGCGCCTTCCTTTGGTGGATGCCGATGGTTTCACAGGGGGTGGACATTGCAGGAACTCATCGCCCCAACTGCTGTACTCTTCTACCAACACGACTGGAGGTTCGTTGGCACCAAGGAAGACTGGAAAAACATACTCTCAGACGTCACAGGCATCGCTTCCACCGCCATTCAAGATTATCGCCCGAGAGATTACTCTATAGCGGAGCGGATGTCGTGGGCCGGCCGCCGCGAAACCACGCGGGAGGAGGACATGGCCTACTGTCTCTTGGGCATCTTCGACGTCAACATACCCATGCTTTACGGCGAAGGTACGAAGGCGTTTCGTAGGCTCCAAGAGGAAATCATACGAACCGCATATGATGTGTCAATCTTTGCCTGGACTAAAGATCGCCATGGTACTCAGCTAACACGGTATGATGGAACGGATCATGGTAGTGCGTTCGCCGAGGCGCCTGCAGACTTTCACTTGAAAGCCAGACAACTGATAAGGCGTCAATGGAATGAGGTCAGCGTCACTAACGCTGGAATCAAGTTGACCCTCGACCTATGTGTGGTGCGGGTGCAACAGGCCGGTGGGCTGAGCTACGTGCTACCGGTTTGCACTGGCTCCTGGCGAGGCAAATATTGGAAGCAAGGCATGCACGGGATTGGCGTCGGACTAAAAATGATAAGTCCGGGCAGATTCGTGAGGCAGGGCCTGCGAAAGCTCGTGGAGATTTCGGACCAAGACAAGGCGTGCATGGTGCACCGGATTCGCTTCCCGGACGCGTACATCTTGACAAATCAAGCGCATAGTCTTGACCTTGACTTGTTGCATAATCACTTACACCTGCCCTCTTTCACCTTCCCCCCGGGCTGCAAAGTAGTCAAGGCATGGCCGTCGGGTACTTGGAACGACGTGGAAAATTCATTTATGACGGGTGTTGAAGAGCCGAGCTACGGATCATTTCTCCTGGAAGTACTATCCACCTCGACGCCTGGTGGCCGCACCGTTGGAAATTTTGGGACCTTAGAGTTCATGTTCCTGTTCAATAGTCTTCCCAACCCCAAAGACAAGAGCACCGGTAATTACAGGCGGGATCTGCAATTCACCATTGTTGGATACAGAGAGCACCAGTTGGTACTGGACATCATTAACCTGAGGTTGGGAGCCAGAGACATGGACATTGGGGAGATGCGGCGAACCCTCAGAAACTTCTCAATCCCCAGACAAATAGCCGCTGCTGTCCCTGTTGGGAAAAGGGGACATCGCATCTGCGCTTCGGTTGACGTCGTTCTGATGAGCAAAGCGACGCAAAGATGTATTGTCAAAACCTCGACGCGTGGTCTAGAGAATGTGCAGCAGTCGTGGAGTGTATGATCACGTCCGTGACCACGCTGGAGCACGTGGTTTCTACAATATAGCAAAGTTCTGAAAGTCCGCTCCAATTAAAAAGTAGTATCTGAGTAATAAGTCTCTGGTATTGTAAGATGCTCGCTTGAAGCTCCCAAAGAATGGAATGAGATTTGTACGTGACAAAAGAAGACCCTGTCGCCGCCATTGCGCTTTACAACATGACCACCGCCAGGCACCCGAGGAACCCAAGCACGGCATGAACAAAGTTGACCTTGACGTTGATCGCGCTCGATTCAACGGCGAGGACGAAGTTGGCTGTCGGCTTAACGGTATCAGCGAACGGGGCGTTGGCGGCGGCGATGGCTCCGTTGAAGGCGAGGGGGGAGGTCGCGGCGGACTTGGAGGGGGTGAGCTTCGGCGAGGCGGGGTTGAGGACGCTGTCATAACGTTAGTCAAAGATCTGGAGAGATTGATGGTGGAGAAATCCTTACTTGTCAATGACGTGCATAACGCCATCACTGGTGATGATGTTGGCAACCGACACCTTGGCCGAGTTGGCGTACACCACACCCTCCTCCTTCCTCAGAGTGACCTTCTCCCCCATCAAGCTCTTGAACCCCATCTTGGTCGTAATTCCGGTACTGAAGCGGACCTGGTTCTGAACGACGTGATATTGCAGCACCTTGGCCAGATCCGCCGGCTGCATCGACGTGACAGTCGCCCCGATGGCCTGGAACGCCGCATTCGTCGGCGCAAAAACAGTCGCAGCCTGCAGACTATCCACCCCATCCACCAAGCCCGCCTTCATCAATGCGCCCGCCATGCTCGTCAGGCCCGTGTTCATAGCCGTCTCGGCCGGCGTCCCGGGGAACGTCAGCACCGAGTCCATGACGTGCAGCACGCCGCCGTTGAAGGTGATGTCGGGCGTCTCGACGATGCTCATCTGCTTGAAGCCGCTGTAGACGACGGCCTTGCCGGCCATCTTGTTGAGCTCGACCTTTTGCGTGCCCGTGACGTTGGCGAAGGGCGTCTCGAACATGGTATTGGCGAACTTGGGCTTCGAGGAGAAGGCGGCCGAGGTGGTCTTGCCGGCGACGACGTGGTACATGAGCAGGTCGGTGACCCAAGTGACGTTGGTCATCTTCTGGGCGAGCGTGGGGTCGGCCTGCATGGCCTTGGCGAAGGCGTCGTTCGAGGGCGCGAGGATGGTGAAGTCTTTGGAGGTGGAGAGGGACTCGCTGACTGCGGGGACCATGGCGAGCAGAGCTGGATTTCGGTTCGTGTTAGTAACGCCATTCCCCCTACCCATTCCCTCTACGATGCAAGATACTACTACTCACAGTTCATCGTACTCAATGTTCCATTGTGAGTCTTTAGCACGGCGGCCAGCGGCTCAGCCGCCGCCGCCAGTGCAGCGAAGGCCAGAGGAAAAAGTCCCTTCAACTGCATAGCGGCTGTCGGGCAAGGACGGGAACCAGCCCGGCGGGTTGAAGAGAAAAGAGAGTTGCGGGGACACGCACCACACACACTCGGAGATATAAAGACAAAAGGAAACAGAGTTCAGAGGGTCGTCATGATCGATAGCACGGGAAGGCAGCCGTCAGATATACTTATAATGACAACCGGACGCGCGGGTCTGAGGGTCCGGGGTGAAAAGCCATGCCCTTGACACTTGCCAAGCTCAGACAGGATATCCTGCAGCAGGACTACCAAAATAAGCGCCGGTGGGTACGAATACTGCGATGGGGTGCGTTGCTTGTTTGATGCAAGTCTCCTGCTGTAACCCAGATCTGGACGTGGGACTCCGGGCCTGGGCTCCCGTCATCTTTCTCGTCGGGGGGGTTTGACAGGCCGTCTGGGCTTGGCTTGGCTCGGGGTGCTACGGTCCCGAGGGGTGAGAGGGGGAAAAGAAGTGGGAATACGACAGGCCCGTACGGGAGAGGTGGGTTGTGGATTCACACAGAGAAAGACATGGACCCCCAATTTATCATCAGCCTTGGGATTCGTCAAGCTGCGGTTTGATACGGACAAACATCAGAGAGAGGCTCTTGCGTTGGCGCTGGCTGTCCCAAAACACGGCGGACGAATCAGGGCGTGGGAGGGAAAGGGCAAGCAGGGCAGTGAGATTGCTGGGCGGGTTTGCCAGGGCGGGAGATCGACGAATAGCGGCGCGGGATATGATTTTGAAACATGCCTCAGAGAGAGGAAGTGGGACACTGGGAACGCATCCATGCAGAGTGGGGGCTATCTCAGACGAAAGTCAGCTATTTTAAGAGGCGGACAGGCTTCACACTTTCGTCTGTTAGGAAGGTCGCCTGCGAGCGAAGAGCCGCAACATCAGCGACGCCAAGCCTGCAGAGGCCGTGTGACTAGTTCTTGGACTTGCACGAAGAAGATGAGGAGAAACACTTGACAGACAGAGAGCAATCTCATGGAGCAGCGAAATATTGTGATTGTTGAGCCGAGGGCCCACACTTCATAAAAGCCAAGTCTGGTCCGAAGTAACCCAGCAACCAGGGCTACGTAGGCTTGAGACAAGAGCACTGACGGTTTGCAAGAGAGGCAGGTGGACAGGGCCAGTTGAAGCTATTCGCGGGTGAAAGGTGCCTGTGCCTGTGCCCTTCGGTGGAGAGCTCGGAGTGCCGAGGTGGGTCTCACAAGTGGCCGGTCGAAATCGGGGCTGACTCAGCTAAATTTATCCCACTCCCAAACACCCACCGCCCGGGAAGGGACCTTTGCTGCCGCCGACCGATCATCATTCTTCCGCGGATATTCTGCCAACCACTCACTTTTGCACGATGCTGCTTTCCTTCGCTGACAGCTGACGACGGCGACAGACAGACGCACGCTCGTTTGCCACGGATTCGTCTCTTCTCTCTCCTCTTCTCGACGTATGCAAAACTTCAGTTGACCGAGCGCACGGCTAATGCGGCACCACGTCTATGCCGTAGACCAGCTGAAAGGGCACAGAAAGTAAAAATGACAGTGACTGACTGCGCTGCGGTGCGCCTCGGCTTGCGGCAGCCTGGCAGGAAGGGAACAATTCTTTTCTGGCATGCTGCGCCGCCGACTTTGGCTGAAAAAAGCTGAGGTGCGCTCGGGACTTTGGTATGCGGAGAACAGAGAGACTGACACGAGCCGCTACGATGAACACAGTGAAATGTTGAGAGCAATTGCTAAATTTGGCCTGTTGAATTGTGTAGTTGAAGCGATTGATCGTGGACGCCGGGTCTCATCTGGCCTCACTGCTGGCCTTTCCATCGTCAACCCCGAGCTGCGAATCACCACTCTAGCGACAGGCGTCGCCGTGTGTCGAATTCAGTGTTCAGCATTGTAGCACCGTCTCTTCGCTCTCCAAACATTCTTATTCTGAGAATGCCTTGGGTCTCTCGAAATAGACGGCTATTTTGCGAACGTCAACCCAAGCTAACGACTTCAACCCTTCTTTCGGGTTCCTCTCAAATGCTTGGCTCCCCCGCGGGGATGCAATGCTTAACACTATCGCCTAGAATCCGACCCGTTCTCCATGTCGCATACCCATGGTGACATCTGTTTGGCTTCCTCCGACTTTTCCCGATGCCCCCAGCCGTGGCATCGCGACGTACGCGAAACTGTCCAAGACCTTGGCCCTTCTGGATGAGCAGCAAACGCTATATATACTCATTCCTGACCGTGATCAGTAAACGGTGCTGGATGAGTGTGCGTAAAGGTACTTCATGGTAAGGTAGACAGGTCACATCCAGCCCCCAATTCGTCCATCCGCCAGAGAACAATAGAATCTTTCCTGTGCAACACAACTCCCGCACGATCCAGCAGCTTAATCAGGGGTATCGTAGCTTTCGCAAACGGCATGTTCGGGGCGAGAAGAACAGCGCGCCGCCTCATAGTAGAGAGAATCGACCGCCCAGAGATCCAAGTTTTGCTGCTATCCCCAGGATGTCTTCGCTATGCGTTCGCCGGTCGCCCAACAGACACTCACCGCCGCACCGAAACCCCTCGGACTTGAAACCGAGCTCTAGCCACAGTTTGCCCAATGCCAGGATCGCCAGAAACCACCCCTGTCCATCACGGAGATCCCGTACAAGGACTCAGTGAGCTGCGCCGCTGACCGTTGGGGCGCCAGAGCCAGAGCCACAAACCAATTCGGGCTGCGCCACACCCTCCCTCAGTGACACCACGTCATTCCCTTTCAACGCCGCACCGGGGTTGCGCGTTCCAAGGCGGTTTTTGTCGCCTCAAACTGCTGGAAAACCAAACGAGCTCCAAATTTAAGGTTTGCGCTGACTTGAGTGAATTGGCTTGTATCCGTAAAGCCCGCCTGGTTTCCTCACTTTTCTCTCTTCATCAAGGGTAGAAAACCAAACAGAAAACATAGTGTCTTGGAAAACCTGCAGTAAAGCTTGCATCGCCAAGATGGACACTACCCAGCAGCGCCATACACCAAGCTCCATCGCGGAGCAGGAGCTCTTCTTCCCGTCACCCAAGCCGAGCTCACAACAAGCTCAGGGACAGCATGAGTACGACCAGCAAACTCACAGCAACGACCGCTGGTACGATGACCTCAACAATGAGTCACCCACCGTCCCATCAGGCAGCGGAGTCCCTGCGGTGAACATTATACCCGCCACGCCCACGACCTATCGCTCCAATAGCGTGCGCTCGCAGTGGTCTTATAAGGACCCCAATAGGACGAAACATGCGGCCGACGCCGTCCCGGAGGAGGAGGAGGATGAGGAGGGCAACATTTACGACCCCCCAAGTAAACCTCGGGTCGACGTCTACGACCCCCCAGCAGAGAACAGCAACAACATCACCGCTGACGACATTTACGATCCTCCCAGCAAAAGAAGCCCCTCGCCGCCGTCGCCTGTCGAATCCAGGGTGACAGTCGACGAAATGGCTTCCTCATCGCAGCAGCCGCAACATCAGCCGGCGCAGGACAACTATTACGTATCACCCATGTCCGAGCCTGCCGTGCTGCATCATGACACCGGCTACTCACAGCCCCCCAATGGGCATCCCATCGCAGAAGATAAGGGCAAAGCGCCTGAGCCCGTCGTACATCACAACGACACTGGCTACACTTACAGCGTACCGGATGGACACCGCAACCCCGAAGACAAGGGCAAGTCGCCAGAACCTCCTGCACCCGCCCCCATCCCCGAGGACCGTCCCCCCCTGCCCGGTCCCAGGCCTTCTCATGAGCCGGAGGTCGCGGACTACTACGCCCAAGCTCACGCGTCTGACCCCTCCATCCAGGAGCAAGAGGACCGAGACTACGCAATGGCATTAGCACTCCAGGAAGAGGAAGAAGGGAACCACAACCGGCCCGATCTACCCCAGCGTCCATCACAGGGCTCATCTGGCTGGGGAAGCAGCGGGCCACCACAGCCGCAGCCGTCTCATCCAATGTCCCCTGAAGACGAAGACCGCGCCCTCGCCATGCGCCTGCAGCACGAGGAAGAGCACGGCGGCCCCGCCCCGCCCCTGCCCGCGCGGCCGCACCCAGACGCCGTAGCAGCCATGCTCAAGCAACAGCAAGAGCCCGCACCGTTCACCAGGACACCATCCACAGAGGGCTTCATCGCGCCGCCGCGGCGCCAGGGCTCCGACTTCGGCGCCGACGACCCCAACAACCCGGTGCACTACTCGCGCGACCCGCACAAGCTGATCGCGTACCTGGTGCCGTTCCCGAAGCCGTGGCTGGGCGCGCGGGGCCCCGCGCCGCCGGACAAGGGCTGCATGCCGACGCGGTTCTTGGTGTACACGCCGCCGCCGCCGCCGCTACAGGCGCCGCCCGAGGGCGTGAAGGAGGGCGTCACGCACAAGGTGCAGCGCAAGTGGCAGGCGGAGGTGCGGCAGGCGAAGCAGAGCGACGCCAAGACGACGAGCTGGGCGGGGTTCAAGGCCAAGTGCACACGGGGCGTGGATAAGGCGATGCAGTATACCACTACGAGTAATCTCGACTTCCTGGCGCGCGTGACGCCTCCGCCGGCACCAGCTTCGTCGTCAGCGACGTCGAATCTCGCGCGCAAGCTGTCGCTGAAGGGCAAGGGGAGGAGGAACAAGTCGAAGGATGGGAAGGATGGGGACGTCAAGGGGAAGGACAGCGTGGATGTTGATGAGAAGGCTGAGGAGAGTGGCAAGCCCGCTGACGAGGCGACGAGGGCTGCTGACGAGAAGGCGAAGGAGGCTGGCGTATATGACAAGGCCAGGGAGGCCGGGTCCGAGGAGAAGGCAAGGGAGGAAAATCCCTTCGAGGATAAGTTCAGCGAGGAGAAGGCGCGCGATGAGAAGGGCGGCGGCAAGTTCTCCGAGGACATCAAGGAGGAGGACGTCCAGGACGACGACCCGGCGCACGGCTCCCACGAGACCAAGAAGACGGTCGGCGTGGAGGAGATCGTCTTCGTCTACCCGCCGTCGATGAACATGACGCCGGAGCAGATGCGGGAGGAGTTTGTCAACACGATGCTGCGGACAAAGTCCAAGGCGCAGCGGGACGCCATCATCGCGACGGGTCTGCTCCCCGTCTCGCTGGCGATCGACCTCGTCATGATTGCCATCAGCGGGCTCTTCGAGGTCAATGGTCAGTTTATCTTGGTTACTATTGGTAATTTGTTCGCCAATGCTAACGTGAGCGACAGCTGTGTGGGCGTACTTCACCATCAAGGGCACCAAGACCGCCCGCTCCGTGACGAAGCGCATCGCGTCGACGTCCCAGGATCCCGAGACGATCGACCCCGAAAAGTCCGAGAAGGAGCTGGAGAAGGAGAACAAGCTCAAGATCACGTTCAAGCCGGCGCACCGCATCGACGTGCTTTCCAGCTACCTGTACGCCGAGTGCCACCGCGTCGACTCGCGGCTGTTCCCCCGGTACAGCCACGCACCGACTGAAGTGTGAGTTTCCCTCCCCCGTAATCCGTCTCTAATATGTGAACACCTGCTGACATTGCCAAAAACAGTGAGTGCTTGGAGGCCATCGGCTGGTCGCCGTCGCGGACCGGCGGGCAGAAGAACTGGGAGGACGAGGCGTGGGAGGTCAACGACGTCAAGGACGACTTGAAGGTGGTGATGCACAAGGGCGCAAAGGAGTGGAGGAAGTGGTGCAATAGGTACGAGAAGGACCCGGAGAAGAGCTTGAAGAAGTAGTAGACGCTTTTTTCTTTCTTTGGTGAATATATTTCAAATGCACATATCACACTCGATGCCCACTGAGTGTGTCTTTCGAACTTCATGAATGCCACCGAAGCCGCCTTCCAATAGTGACTGCTGCTGCAAGATTTGGCGTGGCTACTGGTCATTGTCATCCAGAAAGGCGCGCGATGATCTAGAAGATTCCGTCAGACCAGGCCGCTCGGCCCCATCTTTCCCTCCAGGCAACCACGATGACTGTCAGCCCGCATCACCTCTCGACTTAAGATCCAGACAAGAGAGTAATAATTCAACAATAATTCAACAAGGAAGCAACGGCTGGGTAGCTCAGGTGGTAGAGCGGCGCGTATTCCATATCTTCCAGGCGCAGGTCGCGTGTTCGACTCATGCCCCAGTCGTGATCTCTTTTTATATCGTTTTGGAGCGTTTGCTAGGGTATGTTGCGATGGCCAGGGCTTATTATGAGGCTTCACTACGAATGATAGACAACTTCAGCGCCAGATAACAGATATGGATTTCCGTTTGAGAAGCTGCTATGCTGTCGTTATATTCAGCTTTAAGCTAAAGCTCTCAACCTCATCTAATTTATAAGATAGCTGAAGCTATTCCCTACTTATACTAGCTCTGTTATTTCTATATTATCTCTAATATTTCTATAGTCTGTTATACTGATAGCGTCCGCCCCCCCTTTTTTCACCTACTTATGTAAAAACATATAAAAAAAGCTTATTTTATGCTATAATACGTATTCTTCTATATTATACGTAAAACGCGCTAAATCTATTATTAGTACTTTAATTACGATTAATTACTATAGTTAAAGTAGTATTTAAATATATAACTATATAATAGAAACGTAAAGTATATATCTAAAACCTCTATAGTAATTAATTTACTTATAGAGATATTATTAATATAGTTAGTTATTTTATCTTTATACTAATTAACTAGTAAAAAATTCTTTTTACTTTTATAAGAGATTAAGATAATATTTATTAAGGAATAGAAGAAGAGACTTATTATATAACTTTATATAGTTATTTAGTATATAGCTTATATAGCTTTAAGTAATATAAAAGTATATTAAAAAGCTTAATATAGTTTTTGGAGTAAATAGTAGTTAATAGGAGTAATAACTCTTTTAATAGCTTAGCTTATTTATAATTAAAAGTTTACTACTATATAAATTATACTTAGTTGCTAATTATTTACTATTAGTTAGTATATATTTATAGTTTATTATATTAAATATATCAAGAGAAATATTACATAATAATAATAATATAATAATATTTAGAATATTAAATCTATAGCTATTAGTAATTATAATAATACTACTATTTGGAAACTAAAAGACCTATAAACTAATACGTATTATTAGCTATATTAAGTAAATAATTTAATAATACAGATTATAATATAATACTACTAATAAGATATAGAGATATAAAAAGTATTACTAAAGTTAATAAAAAATAGAAATATAGTATTATATAAAGCTTTTTAAACTACTATAGTATTATAGTAATTTATTTCTTGAAGAAATATAAAATTTCCTATTTAAAGTTTTTAAAATCTAGATTAGTTATTTTATAATTAGTTAATAGTTAAACTTATTTAGCTAGATGAATTAAAGGTTTATAATTATTACTACTTAGTAAAATAATAAATTATAATATAAGTATCTATATTATATATAATAATACTATTCTAATTAGCTAATGTTTATTAATAAATCTAATATTAATAAAGATATTAAGATATAGAGGACTAAATAAGTATTAAAAAGGCTTATTATATTTAAAACTATAGAGATTAATTAGTTTTAAAACTTTTATATATAAATCTTATTAGTTTCTATATTAAGTAGTATCTTATATTTCATTATATATTATAGTATAATTAATAGTAATAGCTTTTTTATTAGTTATAGAAGTACTTTGTTGTAAAATATAAGTATTTTCCAGAGCTAAACTTATTATTATTATAGATAACTTCTCTTATTATTATATAATTTAAATTAAGGATTTATATTAAGTATTAAGTATTAATCTTAAATTTCTACTTCTATATTTATTAGTTTTTAACTTTATTAAGAAGTATTTTAGTAATCTAAAGCGATATATTAAGAAAATATATTTAAAGTAAAATAATAATAAGAATAGTATTTAGGATTTTATAGAGTATTTATATAACTTCGCTATAGAGATTAAGTATTATCTACTTTAAATTAAAAACTATTTCTACTATTTATTTATTAATTTTAATAGGACAGAGTATATATTTAATAATATTAAACTATAAAAAGGAGAATAAGCTATAAATATTAAATATTAGTAAGTAATTTCGATTTTTATTATATAATTATAATAGATCTTAATTATATTATTGTAAGATAGAAGAATATTAGATTTATAATTATACCTAATAAGATTATAAAAGGTTTAACTATAAGCGTACTAAAATATATAAAATATATTATTATCTATTATTTTTATTAATAGCTATATATATATATATATTAATTTTGCCTATATAGTAGCTAGAATATATTATTAATATTTATAGTAATAACTTATAATAATAATATATTACTATAATTAGAGATTTTAACTATAACTAACTAAGAAGTATTAAGATAAATTATTTTATTTATAGATATAAAATTGTAGTAATTTTGATACTTTTATATATATAGAGTAATCATATTAAATTTATAGCTATAAGTAGACTTTTTTATAGTTAAATATATTATATAAAGAACTATATATATAATTAAACTTTATATTACTTTTATCATATTTCTTTTCTTTTATCCTCTTCTAAGGAATATATTTCTATTAATAATATATTACTTAAGATTTTAATCTAATTACTTTTATTATTTAGTTTAACTTTATTCTATTTAATTTATAACGATATAGGTAATATCTATAATATTAGTAGTAGTAGTAATAAAATAAAACTAAAGAGTTCTAAAATATTTATAAAGTTAGCTATATTTAATAATAAATAGCTTTATATATATATATTATATTAATTAATTGTAATTAGTAAATTATAGATCTCTTATTTAATAGATTAACATAGTATTAAGGTATTAATATATTAGAATAACTTTAACTTATTTAAACATTAGTACTATAGAGTTTTTAACTAATATTATTATTATTATTCTTAGTCATTTAGTATATATCTTTATATAAATATCTCTTTTTAACTTTTAATAATATAAATAAAGTTTAAAGTAAGATGTTATATTAGAGAGGGTATTAAACTACTTTGTATAGTAAGCGCTATTATTTATAAAGGATTTAATTAAGCTTTTAATATTTTTAGTAAGATTTTAAGTAAAACCTTATTTAGTTTACTAAATATCTAGTAATTTATAAATTATTTCTAAACTATTATCTACTAATTATAATTTCTATAGCTTTCTTTAAAACCTTTTATTAATATTATTTTATTTACTATAGATAACGTAGTTGATAAGCCAGTCGATCAGACAAGCGAGTCGATCACCTTAACAAAATTATAGTAGGCTGCACGCGAAAATTTGGTAAGAAATTGTTAGTACATCTTAACAATTTCTTAGCGAATTTTCGCGTGCA
>JANUHK010000474.1:0-14685 GCA_026319125.1 Colletotrichum noveboracense | reverse complement strand
TATCGTGATCCCTGTCAAAAGACTCAAGGCAATCAATCAAGTTTGAGGCTCAAACTTGACTTGATTGACTGGTGATGGCTTCATACTTGATTGATTGATTGATTGAACTTGACAAGTTTACTTGCCTTACGGGGGGCGCTGATGGAAACGCCTAACACCATGACAACCACGTACTTCAAATTCATGAACGCATAGGCTTGCTTTAACTACCATGGGAATTGTATACCAATTCCAACTCACAGATAGTTATGCAGGCCATTTTTGACCAGCACGACTGACTTTGGAAAGCCCCCCTCCCCTGCCTCCAGTCACACACTCTTAACTATCTGCGAGCTACCACTGCTGCAACTCTAGCTATTCACCGGGCATCTCGCCACTGCTTACCGACCTCTTCTCTCGCATCTTCTTCGAAAAGCCAGGCAGTCCCTCACGGCCCAAAATGACTGCCGGATCCAAGGGTACAAAGATCGCTACCGCAATTACCATCACGACGGCGTCCAGCGCAATGAAGTAGACTTCGTGCGTGAGGAGATAGCCGTTCCAGCCCTGAGCAAGCTCGATAACCCGATAAACGCTTCGAATATATACCATCACGAAGCTAATAGTGAGTGACACAAACACCAGCTTCATCCCATAAATGACACTGCCACGCACATGGCTGAAGACTCTCCAGAAAAAGTCCCCCAGAAACCCACCGAATAGCGTCATGGTGAACAGTTGGACCGCAATGCCACCCAACATGCCCATAGACATATCCTCGTCCGTATCTGCTTTGCTGACCATGGCTCCCCCGACGGCCTGGATAATAAGAGAAAGAACGTCGCAAGTACAAAATACAATGATGTACCATTTAGGAGAGATCAATGACGATGAAGGGCCAAGGTTGATAATCAGCTTGCCAAGGAGGACGTAAATGGCAGAGGCGAAGAAGACAGGGGCTATAATGAGGGTGACTATCTGCGACATAAAGGCGTCGGCGTTGTATGGGCATTTTCCGGCGTAGGCACGGGAGGCCCAGCCTATTATTCGGCTATGAAACGGAATGATGTTCAGAGACTTAGGCGGAAAAGTTATGGTCGAGTGTCAAAGGATAAAAAGAGATGTGGCACATACTCAAGGCTCCTATGGCGAGCAGAATGGACACGGTCGCACGAAGGCGGATGGATTGGAAGGTATGATAGAAGAGGGGTATGGAAAAGAGAACGCTGAGGGTCACACCGGCGGCGAACGAGGGAACATAGCCATAGTTTGTGCTGAAACCGGGCGTCAAAGGATGGCAAGGTGCGGTGCGCATAACTTCCAACTCTCGCTGGTACGCCTCCGTCTGGATGTCCTCTGTACTCCTTTCGATTGATGCAACCGTCCAGTTCTCTGTAAGAAAGAGGTGTTTGAATCGAGTCTGTGAGAGAATTCTAAAGCTTGGGGAAAACGCACGTGGATCTTGATACGATGACATGAACAGAACAAGGCGTTGCAACGTGGACAGATAATCTGACTTATACTGTTTTCTCGCTCATTTCGTACAACCACCCGCATGGATGCAGTGAGCCGGTCTCGGCACCCTACATGACGACGTGGACGGCGGCGCTGAGCCACCGCCCAGATGACGCTTGCCACCCACCAAAGATCGAGTAGTTGCACATCCCCTTCTCGTATCAGTAAACCTTTCCAAGAGAAAAATTCATTATGTTTTTCTATTATCAGAATAGGAAGTAGTGGGACTATGGGAACTCCAACTACGCCAAAATCCAACTACGCCAAAAGTGGTGCACCTTCTGACAGCAGTCATACAAGGCCTGGTAAGTCAGAGGTAGAGCGAGCAGGATTATTTGCTCCCGGCGCAGCGGAATCCTGTAAAGTGCATCCCCTTCTCATATCTCTACAGAGATTTTCTGATGACCAGCTGAGAGCTGCGGGTAGAGATCTCCCACTTACTGTTACGCACCTCGCGATCATGGACTAGTCACGCGACCACACATTTCTACCTAGCTAGACAGCCTTAAATCTCCTGTCCCCCTGTAGAATTGCCATAGAACAGACTCAGGAATATTATGTGCGCCTCAGACTTGCTACATGGGGTCTCAGCATTGCTCAGGGAGATTGTGAGCATAAAATTGAAATCATGATGCAATGACTCCACTTCAAAATGCTAGTAAACCTTCAACGGCGTCTTGTGCCAGAACAAATAGGACTTCTGATTCAACCAGTCGTCCCCCGGGTCGACAAGCTCCATGTCGAAGTTGAAGATGAGCTTGGAGAGGATCAGGCGCATCTCCGCGTGGGCTAGACTGTGCCAGACTTCGTATTAGCGTACGGCAGTTTCCTCAGAATTGACAGAAGCCTCCACGAGTGGACTTAAAAGGGGGGGGGGGGAGGGCGGAAGGAGAATTCCGTACTTGAGTCCAATGCAATTCCTCGGGCCAAAGGAAAATGGTTCTTTTTTCGGACCGAGGAATTATCTGAACCCGCAAAACGAGCCCAGACGATTCGCTGGTCCAACAAGTCAGCACGGCGTCTCATGGCGCTGGGAGGCGAACAACTCACGAAACATATCCAGTTTGTCGCTAGCGAACTCTGGGTCGTTTAAAAACCTCTGGGGACAGAAATCAAAAGGTCGAGTGAAATACTTTTCGTCATGGAACAGAGACCACTGCCATACCGCACAAGCGGTCTGCGTTTCCGCCGCACTCGAGTTAGACCCCAACATGTAGGTAGACATGGCAGCGGGAATGTTGATAAGGGCAGACTTACACCTTCAGGAAGAATTTCACCAGCCACAGTCGTGCCACCAGTAGGGACCTCCCTAGGCATACCGGCTGCTGCCGGCGGATAGCATCGAAGCGCCTCATCCAGACACGCCGACATGTAGGTAAGCTTGGTCACGGACGATATTGTGATGTCCTCCTCCCGGGCGAACCAGGACCGGACCTCCTCCCTCAGCCTCATCATGACCTCGCGATGCTTCAACACAAGAAACGTCACACCGCACAATAGCGTGGATGCCGTCTCCGACCCGGCAAGCACAAGCGTGCCCACGTTGACGCGGATCTGTAGGGGTTCCAGGGCCGAGCCCTCCCGCTTCTTGAGCAGCCCGGCGACCAGGTCCAGCCTCTCGGTCGGCATGGCCATGCGCCGCTGCAGCCGCTCAGTCGTGCGGTGCGCGAGCTCGACGCGGTTCAACACCAGCCACCGCATCAGGCGGACCAGCACGCGGTCCCAACCCAGATACTTGATGGTCCAGAGCCACGCCGAGATGGGTCCCGCCGAGTTGAGCTGGGCCACCCACGGATCATAGCGCCCGCGCTCGAGGCCGCCGAAGGGTTCACCAAAGCAGAGGTCGCCAATGACGTCGAACGTGGTCCAGATATACCAGTCTTTGAGATCCACGGGCTTGGGCGCACCGACCTGCTGGCCTTGGAGTTCCAGCGTGGACTCGCACCCCGTGCCCGAGAGGTCCAGGTCGTCGTCCCCTTGTACATCAGTCTCGCGGACCTTGCTGTGCCTGTGCAGCTGCCGCATGAGCAGGTCGACGTAGCCCCCGATGATGGGCTCCTGGTTCCTCAGTGCCCGCTCGCTGAAGCCAGGGAATAGCATGCGCCGCAGGAGTGCATGGTTCTCCCTGTCTTCGTTGACGATGCTATGTGGAAGCCCAGCATTGTGGTAGAATGTGCTGTACTTGGGCAGCTCCTCGGGGCCGGCGGCAGAGGTGCCCATGGGCCGACGTCCGTATATCTCCTTCCAGGCATCGGCGTGGGCGAAAGACAGCTCGTCCGGGGCGATACGTACTACATGGCCGTACTGGCGGTGGAGGTCAAGGACATCATAGGGAAGGCGACCCTGGACGAGGCGAACACAGGAGGAAAGACGCGTTGCGCGATGGAGGAGAGGGCCAGGAAAGCGTGCTAGAGGGTGCAACGTGAGGTTATAGACGCACTTAATCACGCCGTAAAGCAAAGCCTGAACATGGTTTTGCTTGTGTTAGTACCGGTTTCCATCGTAGGGCCTAACGTGAGCCTTGAGAGGGGAGCCACACTTACCCCAATGATAGCCAGAAGGTCATCGATCGGGAACGTGTGGCCTTTTACTATCTGAGAACGCTTAAAGAGCGCACATTCGACAATGAGGTTAAAGTGCAAGACACGATCGTGACCAATACGGCCGAGCAACTCCAAGGAGCTTCGACTGAAGATACCTCACTTATGTTACCATACAGCCTCATCACCAGCACCTGCTCGACTTTGCTGAAATGTGCGCTGGAAAGGTGGCTGCCAGGAAGGATCCCATTGCCGTCCCCGCCTGGATCGACGATACTCGAGACCAGATCACGTCCCTGATCGAATCTTATGGCAATGACCCGGATTTCAACATTATGCGCGCCGTGGGTGAGAATATGCCGTCAGTGATTCGAGGCGAGACCGCCAACATCCTCGAGGTCATGACCAAGGACAACATGCTTGCCGACTTTTACTCCCATGGTCTCGGCGGCGAGGCTGCCAACTCTGCGGTTGCGCTCATACTCCAGCAAATCACCAATCGCTTTCCGCACATCGACATCCTCGAGGTCGGTGCCGGCACAGGCGGCGCAACGTGGGAGATCATGGGCCGCAACACGCCGTTTGCCACGTACACGTATACAGATGTATCGGCGGCCTTCTTTCAAAAGGCTGCGGAAAAGTTCACCCGTTACAAGGACAAGATGATCTTCAAGGTCTTTGATATGGAGCGGTAGCCAGGTGAGCAGGGCTTCAT
Source organism: Colletotrichum noveboracense (assembly GCA_026319125.1). NCBI lineage: Eukaryota > Fungi > Ascomycota > Sordariomycetes > Glomerellales > Glomerellaceae > Colletotrichum > Colletotrichum noveboracense. Next base: position 9,936 of record JANUHK010000474.1, on the reverse strand, counting down.
CGAGAACAAGTACGACGTTGTCGTCGCCTTGCACTGTCTGCACGCGACGCGCTCCCTTGAGAGAACCCTCTCCAACTTGCGGCGCCTTCTAAAGCCTGGAGGCTTTGTGGTTGTGCTTGAAGTTGTGCAGATGGATACGATGCCCCTGGGGCTGATCATGGGCGGGCTTCCGGGCTGGTGGGCGGGACACGACGACGGCCGGGTGTACGGGCCCAACGTCACGCTGACGCGGTGGAATAAGCTGTTGAAAAAGACGGGCTTCTCGGGTGTCGACACCTTCACGCCGATGCTGAACCCGCGGCTGCATACCGCCTCCATCTTTTGCGCGCAGGCCGTAGACGAGAGGATCAACCTGTTTCGGCGGCCGCTTGCGTCTGCCCCGGACGACATAAACTTCCCACATCTTGTCATTGTCGGCGGGGACACCCTCGCGACGTCCGACATGGTCGAAGAGCTGGAGGAGATCCTGCGGCCACGGTGCCAGGTCCTCGTGGTGGTCTCTACCCTCGAGGAGCTGGAGGAGGTAACCCTCCCACCTCTGACTGCGGTGCTCAGCGTCGCCGATCTCGACAGTCCCATTTTCAAGGGCCTCACCGAGCAGCGATGGAAGTGCCTCCAGCGCCTGCTGGGATCTGCCAGCTGTATGCTGTGGCTCACCCACGGCGCGCGGTGCGAGGAGCCCGACTCTGGCACCATGCTGGGCCTGCTGCAGTCCATCTGGTACGAGCTGGAACACCTGCGGTCCCAGCTGCTCGAGGTGGTCGACCTCAGGGACCTAAAGGCCCGGTTTCTGGCCCATCTGATGCTGCAGATGCAGTTGGACCAGCAATGGAAGAACGACACCCGGTTCGACATGGACGCCGTCTTGTATTCCGTTGAGCCGGAGTTGATGCTGGATGAAGGCGGCGTGCTGAAGCTTCTGAGGCAGAAACCGGATCAGGAGGCCAATGATCGATACAATTCTGCAAAGCGGTCCATTAAGAAGGAGGTCGACCTGGCGCGGAAAACAGTCGCGATGACATGGCAACAGAACTCGGGCCACTACATCATCAGAGAGCAGGAAGGCCTTCCCGCTGATTATAACGGTACTCTATATCGCGTACAGCTTTCGACTCTTTGCTCTATCAGGACACCTGCCGGGCCTCTATTCATTTCCATAAGTATCGACGACGCCAGGAGCGGAGACGACGCAGATGAAGAGAAAGTATTAGCAGTCTTGAGTCAAAACGCGTCGACTGTCTCAGTCCCAGCACAAACAGTTGTCCAACCCATCAAGACAAGTGACTCTATGACAGATCAGGAGTACCTTAGTTTGGTTGTGGCTTATATTATGAGCCAGTACGCCGTGTCAGCGTCGTCAAGGAGCATATCAAGGTCCTCCGGAACACTGCTCATCCACGAGCCTCCTCCTGCCCTCGCAGCCATGGTTGAGCAACAAAAAGAGCTTTCTCATGCGAAACACAGAGTCTTGTTCACTTCGTCTCACTCTTCAAAGGTGTCTGTCGGCCAACCAGACTGGGTACTTCTTCATCCCCGTGTCTCCAGGAAGGCATTACGAGCAGTCCTCCCCCAAGATGTCGATGCCGTCTTGGATTTCTCTTCTCATTCCTCGGCCAACGAGTCTCTTGCAGCATCTAAGCTCTTGGATCTGTTCCCTCGAGCCCACAGGCTACAAGCCGCCGGTACCGTCTTTAAATACGAAGCCGCAGACCTCGCGAACATGAACCCTGAGAATATTGTTGAGCTGAAGGAATTGCTCCAACAAGCGGACGAATTTATCTCAAATCATTTGACGGCTCTGCTTGCGACTGTACGACGGTACAGTCTGCATCAGACCTCAGCCCCGCTTACGGTCCCTGTCGCAGATGCCCCCGGAATCAACGTTTCCAATATCTCGCCATTCACTCTCGCAGACTGGCGTTCTCGCCGTAATGCCATTTTGGCCACAGTTGAACCTGTGGATACTCCAGCAAACCTCTTGCGGAGTAACAAGACATATTGGCTCGTCGGACTGTCAGGAGATCTCGGTCAATCTCTTGTGGACTGGATGGCCGCACATGGCGCCGCCAATATCGTCATCAGCAGCCGCAGCGTCAACAAGATGATTCCGGAGGGCTGGATAGAAGCCCACGCGGAGAGAGGCGTGACTATCAAGCTGATGGTGAACGATGTGACCGACATGGATTCCCTACAGCGTGCCCGTACTGAAATCGAGAGCACGCTGCCCCCAATCCGCGGGGTTGCGAATGGCGCCCTCGTCCTCCGCGACAGGCTTTTCATCAACACCGACTTTGATGTCTTCGACGAAGTCCTGCGCCCCAAGACGGTCGGCACTTCCAACCTTGACGCTCTGTTTACGGAACGTGACTCGCTCGACTGGTTTGTCGGCTTCACCTCCATCGTTGCCGTGGTCGGCAACTACGGACAGAGCGCCTATAGCGCCGGCAACAACTTTGTCAAGGCTCTCATCAACCGGCGCCGCGCCCGCGGCCTCCCGGGCTCTACCATTGACATCTCCACCGTCCGTGGAGTTGGCTACGTCGAGCTAGAGCAGAAAGCAGGCGTCATGACCGCCAAGATGGTTGAGCGCATCGAGAACGGCGCAATGCCCATGAGCGAGAGCGACCTCCACCAGCTCTTTGCCGAGGGCATCATGGCCGGGCGGCCGGGGTCGGGCCGCCACGGCAACCTGACGTCGGGGATCCAGACGGTGCGCAGCGACAAGGTCAACCTGACCTTTTGGGCCAACAACCTCAAGTTTTCTCACTTTGTCAAGGAGGTGGGCTTGGGCACGGCGGCGGACGGCGGCGGCGGCGCAAACAGGGTCTCGGTGCGGGCGCTGCTGGCAGAGGTGACGACGATGCAGCAGGCCTTCAAGGTGATCCGGACGGCTTTCACGGCCAAGCTCAACGCGACGCTGCAGCATCCTGCCGAGCAGACGATGCCGGACTCGCAGGCCCTGATCGACCTCGGCATGGACTCGCTGGTCGCGGTCGAGGTCCGCACGTGGTTCCGTCAGGAGCTCGCGATGGATATGCCGATGCTCAAGATCCTGGGTGGCGCGACCATCGTGGAGCTGGTTGACGACGCCGTGGACAAGATTTCTCTGGATCTGTTGCCCAAGGTCCAGCGTACGGGAGCTCATGTTTTCGTGTTGGCTTCGGGAGATGAATCCATCCCGCAGAACGAGGCGTCGCCCGTACGAGAAGACGTCGGTCAAGATGTCATGACAGAGAAGGAGACCGACCAAGTCAGAGCCGACGATTCTGAAGAGGATAAGGACAATCTTGACCTCGAGACCAAACGAAGGTTCACCACAGGTTCGGACTCGACAATTCCGCCATCTGAACCTTTCAGTCCATCTGCCACGTCTTTCACGACAACCGCGACCCCTGCCGACACAGAGGCGGCAGATGGGAAGGGATTCGGCCGTGATGAGGTTGTAACTACAGAGACAACAAGGATGGATGCAAAGGTCGGGGCGGAACTCGCCATGTAAGTTGTTACCTATCAGTGCCTCTTCTCAAGACCTGATTTTACTATCACCTGGAACGCTGCGTATCTCAGTGCTCTTTATATTTGATCTTTTACAATCAATGATATCTGCCACAAAGACGACGGAATACTTCACGTTACTCCAACGACATATGCATTTGTGATTGATTGCTGACTCTACGATAACATTAACAAGAATTCAAACCAACTTTAAGCCCGAAATCGAGAGGACAGAACCGGTTTCCTATGGCCAGTTCCGCTTTTGGTTTCTGAGACAATATCTTGACGGTCCTTCGACAACGAACGTCACATTCTACTTCCGCATCACCAGCCCCTTTAGTGCTTCTGGGCTACGCGAGGCGCTCGCGCGCTCTTGTCAGCGCCATGAAGCCCTGCGGACCTGCTTCTTCGTCAAGGATGACACCCCGGTCCAAGGCATCATGGCTAAGCCCACCATCCAGATGGAACACTACCATGTATCCTCCCATGCAGAGGCCCACGCGTACTTTACCGCCTTGAAAAGCCACAACTATGCACTCGAGCAGGGCGATACTCTTCGCCTCGTCCTCTGCGAGGAGTCTCCGACGTCGTGGTATTTCCTCCTCGGCTATCACCATATCGTCATGGACGGCTTCAGCTGGGAGATTCTCTTTGCCGAACTACAGAGCTACTACCGCCGAGGTTACATCCCGCCCGTGACCCGCCAGTACGCCGACTGGGCGGTGCGCCAGCGCAGCAACGTGACGGGCAGCCTGGCCCTGGCCTCGGCGAGAAAACACTGGCGTGGCGTGTTTGCCGCCCTCCCGCCCGTGCTGCCACTATTCCCGATGGCAAAGGTCGCGGCGCGCTCGACACTCAAGACATACCAAGTCCACAGGGCCAGCGTGACCCTCGCGGGCCATGTCGCGCAGCATGTACGCCAGGCGGCCCGGGCAGGTAAAGCCACGCCCTTCCACGTCCACCTCGCCGTCTTCCGAACGCTCCTGTTCCGCCTGACCGGCGAGGCCGACCTGTGTATCGGCATGGCCGACGCCGGTCGCTCGGACCCGGCGGACGCAAACGTCATCGGGTTACTCCTCGACCTCCTGCCGCTGCGTTTCGGCGCAGGGGGCGGCGACGCGCGGGATCCGTGGCGAGGTACCACCGGGGGAGAATACTGCCTTTGCCAAGGGACCGTATGATATCGAGCTTAATATCCTCGAGGGCTATGATGGCGACGTGACGGTATCTGTCGGCCTTCAATCAGCACTCTACAGCGCAGAGGCGGCGGGATTGGTGCTCAGGTGTTATATGACGCTTCTCGAGTCCTTGGTTCGCCCCGGGAACGAGGACATGAGGGTGGCGGCGGCGGAGTTTTGGCCACGGGGAGATATCGATGCTGCCCTGGAGCTTGGGACAGGGAAGCTGGTGACTCTGAGCTCAAGCCAGGATCTTGACACCAGGACGATCCCGCACCTCCTTGACAAAATGGTGAGCAAATACCCAGACAGGGCGGCGATCAAGGATACCCTCGGTACGAGTCTCTCATACATGGCCATGTCGAAACGTGTCATGGCAATCCAGGGTGCTCTCGAAGCTCGGGGGGTTCAGCCATTGACGAAGGTGGCTGTTCTTCTGTCCCCATCGGTGAACTGGGCTTTTGCCCTGCTGGCCGTCTTACGAAGCGGTGCGATATATGTCCCGCTGGACTGCACTCAGGGGCCCATGAGATTGCAGCAGATCATCCAAGGATGCTCTCCATCGACAATCATCATCGACTCCTCTTCCCTCCAGTATCTGGATGAGTTGCAGCTGAAGAACAACAATGCCACCATCGTCAACATGAGTGACCTAGATGGCGAGTCCCCCCACACGACTATGGTATCTACACCAGAGAATCTAGCCGATCCCGAACAGCAAGCCGTGATTCTTTTCACAAGCGGAACAACCGGATCGCCAAAGGGAACCCTTCTGCAACACGGCGCCCTGGTGAACGTCACTCAGGGCATGACACGGGAGTTTGGTGTTGATCCTGACCACTCACCTCAGATTGTCCTTCAGCAATCCGCACTAAGCTTTGACATGTCCCTGGAGCAGCTTTTCCTGGCTTGGGGTGTTGGGGCACAGCTCTCATCGCCGATGCGTCGATACGCGGCGACTCGCGGGCCCCGATGAAAGCTGCCGTGGACGGAGGTGTTACAATGACCAAGGCCACGCCGCCCGAGTACGTGTCTTGGTTACGTTACGGCTGCGACTACGTCCGGCGGAACGAGACGTGGGAGTTCTTACTCGCCGGTGGGGATCGGTTGACGAGGGGTATCAAGGACGACATGCGCAGCCTCGGGATGGACCGCGTGCGCATATTCAACTCGTATGGTCCTGCCGAGGCCACAATTATCGCGACCAAGATGGAGCTGCTTGATGATCATTTCGGTCAGGGCAACGCGGCAAACTCTATTCCCACCGGCTACCCGCTTCCCAACTACTCGCTCTATATCGTCGATGGTGACTTCAATCTCCTCCCTGCCGGGATCTCAGGAGAGATCCTGATTGGCGGCCATGGCGTCGCTTTGGGCTACGTCGGTCTCGATAGCGACAAAGACTCGAGGCTCACAAAGGCGGCCTTCCTTCTCAGCCCATGGGCGAGTCCAGAGTACGTAAAGAATGGCTGGACTAAACTCTACCGCACTGGCGACAGGGGCCATCTGACCCAACGTGGCGAGCTGGTGTTCGATGGCAGGATCGCAGGCGACACGCAAGTCAAGCTCCGTGGGATACGGTTGGACCTGCGGGACGTCGAGGCAAACATCGTGCGATTCTCAGAAGGCGCCGTATCCGAGGCTGTCTGCTCCCTTCGAGGCGAGACGGCCGCCACAAGTTTTATCGTGGCACACGTTGTGCTTGCTACCAGTGCTGTCTCTGGCAACGACTGCCACGAAAACATACAGGGTAACGAAGGTCCAGAGAGAACGGAAGACATAGAAAAGGTTGATTTCCTGAGGCGTTTGCGGGACAAACTTCCCATCCCGCAATACATGAAGCCCGCAAGACTCATCCCGTTGCCGACCATACCCATGACGGTGCACGGAAAGATTGATCGCGTATATATCGCGGCCATGCCGTTGCCTGACGCAGCCACTGACTGGTCTGCCGTTGGCCATCACGAGCTGACAGATGTCGAGAACAGGATCGGGGCCGTGTGGGAGCGCTTGCTGCCCCGAGAGACGTTGCCTTCGCCTCTGAGCCCGTCCTCGGACTTTTTCATGCTGGGCGGCAACTCACTCATGCTTGTAGAGGTGCAAGCGCATATCCGAGCCGATCTCAGCATCGACATCTCTTTGCGTGATCTGTACCAGTGTGCTATTCTCTCAGAAATAGCCGCCAAGGTGGATGAATTGATGGCTGTGCAGGCGTTGGACTGGGAAGCCGAGACGACTCCACCGCGTATGGGAGAACTTGTCAATGCCTCCTTCAGCGAAGAGGTCACTATTCAAACGGAAATGAAGTCAGGTCATGTGGAGATCATTCTGACGGGTGCAACCGGTCATCTGGGACCATATATCCTCACACGCTTGCTGTCGAATCCCGCCATCACAAAGATTCACTGCATTGCTGTTCGTGATCCTCAAAAGCTCCAGGCGCTCCTTGCAAACAGCAGCATCACCGCGGGAGCAGACGCAGCAGACAGGATCATAATCCACCCCGGCGACCTGACCCAACCGGACCTGGGGCTCACTCCCGACACCCTCGCCCGTCTTGCCACCACTGTAGCAGCCATTATTCACGCCGGCGCCGCCCGCCTATCCTGGGAGACCTACGCCGTGCTGCGCCCCATGAACCTGGATCCCACACACGCCCTGCTGCGCCTCGCGGGCCGGCGGCACATCCCCGTCCACTTCGTGTCCAGCGGCGGCGTCTTCCCGGCCACGCACGCGCCGCTCGAGATGACCGCCGCCGAGCACATACCCCCCGCGCTCGGCGCCGACGGCTACATCGCGACAAAATGGGCCGCCGAGCGCATGCTGGAGCGGGCCGCCGCCGGAGGCCCGGGGGAAGCTGATTCTTCCGAGGCTGGTCTCGGAGTCCCCGTACGCATCTACCGCACTGTGCGGTGCGCCGGGGAAGACCCGGCGTCAAGGTTTGGTGATGAGTTGCCCGAGGACATTGCTGCTGCTATGGCGGCGGCGAGCGTCGAGAGCATGACTATGCTCGACCACGGCGGGTATGCGTGGTCGGGATGGTTTGATCTCGTGTCTGTCCACGAGGTCGCAGACCGGATCTGCGATGCCGTTGCGAGGGATTTGCCATTCCATGCCGACCCCGACGAAGAGACGGCAGAGGGTACGTGTGAGCCCGCCCTGCCACACGTCGCGTACACAAACATCGTGGGATCGTACCGCGTGTGGAAGGTGGACCAGTTGCATCAGCTCGTGCTGCGCCCCGAGATCCAGGCCAACATGGGCAGGTTCAAGATGGTGCCCCCGCAGATCTGGCTGGGGGTGCTGAAGCGCTCGGGTTTCCCGTGGATGATGGGTGCCAGTGAGGCGGCATACAAGGACTGGGTTCAAAATCGGCGTTAATGAAGGGTTCATCAATTGAGTTTTAGATTTTCTGGATTCGGTCACTTTAGTTTCCACTTTCTGTCCTTCCGCGGCGAATTGCATATCCATGCTTCTTTTTGGTTGGATTAGTATTGTATCCATGGATCCTTTATATTTCACACTCTGCTGGGCCGAGATCATGGACAAGCTGTCTCGTCACGCCTCTCTATTGCTCTCAGTGTTGGGAACACAATTTCAAGCTACCTAGATTTCATGAATGACAAACGAATTCAACCTCAGCCAGGCTCAGGCCTGCGTTCCAACTTCTGCACCCATCTTGTTCACGTATGCACGATGGATACCTTGCCATTGGTCATCCAGCCTTTTCTTCATCGGCCCCATCATGAGTTTGGAGCACTGAATTGTGCCCCTGTCCAAAAGCGTCCAATTTTCCATATCGCCCGCATCCCTTTTGGGCGTCAACACAAACTCCCTGTCAACGGATACATTCAGTGCACCTGTCATGTGCGTGACCAATCCATCCCGAGTATTCTCCATTCGCCACTGATTTGTGGTGTGACCCATTCCGGGCAGAAGACGTGCTATGATTCCGGGAACGGTAAAGGTCTGTTCATAGAACTTGGCTTGACCAGCGGGCTCAGCACGGCTGTCGGCATCATTGATGTTGTTAGGGGGGTCGACCCCCTTATGGGAGACAGCCAGACTGTCTTGGGAGAGTAAGAACGCGTGGTCTTGAAGGACCTTGAGGGCCTGTTCTTTGCTGAGGACGCCTTGGATGACGGTGCTGTGTGAAAAGCTCTCGCTTGCAGTAAGGACTATGTTAATAGCTTCAAGTTAGGAATTGATTCCCCTGCCTCGTCTGTCAAATCAATCAACATGTTGAGGTCACTTACAGCCCATTGTCTGTAGATATTCCACCTTCTTTCAGCGGTAAACGGTCGGTAATTTCAACAAAATGTAGACCTATGGCGAGATTGCGGAGAACTGCCTCAAAAACGAAAAAAGCAAGAGAGGATGGAAAGAGGACAGAGAGAGCCTGGGTCAGCGGAGAAGGCCCTTTATATACTTACTGTGCTGGCGGTTCTTCGGGTCTGTCAGCCCTTGGCCAATAGACATACCGGAGAACACAGGCCAAACCCTGAATTTGGGCCAACCGGAATCTTTAGCCGGCTCAATAGATTGCTTCAGGGTTGAGTACAAGGTGCAAAGTTTCTATTCCAGTCCCAGGAGGGGCATCGATTTGCAATTTCATAGGAATATCCAACTGGTAAAGACAAGACCTATCCAAAAACAAAAAAACCATCAGCGACCGCCTTTGCGGCTTGCAACTGCTTCCCAACGAGAGTAACCTTGCCAGGACGTCTCAAATGTATCTATATAATACGTAACAAGAAGGGCAAGGAGCCACAATAGGGAGCTACGATAGGCTGTGGCTGACTGACAGCAGCCACCCCCGCTACAGCTGATAAGGCTGATAAGGCTGATAAGTATAGCATAAAGCAAAAGCTTTAATAATGATGTCAGATTGCAGGGGTTAAAATAGTACTTCTTAGCTGCTAGGGGCAGCCTAGATAAATAGATAATCTACTTAGTGAGAACAGTAGGTCTTATGAAAACTATATAGCTTAGATAAATAGATAATCTACTTAGCAAGAATAATAAACCTTATAAAAACTATATATAGAGTTTTACTTATTCTTAGAAGTATATAGACAATATATATCTAAGTTAATTTATTAACTGATAGTTTAATTTATATTAACGTACATGCATAGCGAGTCGCGCATCATAGCGAGTCGCGCACTTTTCACCACCTCTCTACTATTTTTATGTATCAATCAAGCTACATCATACAAAATCAATCAAAACTACTCATCATCCTCTTCTTCAGAGGTCTCCC